>WBMW01001463.1:592275-729622 GCA_013396635.1 Penelope pileata | reverse complement strand
GGAGCCGCCCCCCGCGCGGCTGCCAGCGCCGCCCCACGGGCGCCCCCGCGGGCGGAATGGTTTGCTCCCCTCCGGCTGGGGTCGCGGGAGCGGGGCAGCCGAAGAGGACCCGGAATAGGGGAGTGGGGTGGGGAGGAGGCGATCGGGAGGAACGAACGGAAGGAGCGATCGGGTGAGGGGCGGCGGCGGGGCTTCGCGACCCAGCGGCCGGGGGAAGCGTCGTGGCGTGAGGGGAGCAGCCGGGGCCGCGGGCGCTGTGCGAACCGTAACTATTAATCATGAGGCAATTTCCTGCCCGTGAGATTAGCTGAGCAAACAGGGCGGCTGCCGGGAAGGCGCGGGTTCTCTTTTCCTCGCCGGGGGCCGGGGGTGCGCTCACCTGCGCCCGCCCGGGAGCCGCGAGGACGAGGCGGCTCCCCCAGCCCCGCCGGGCACGGGCTCAGCCCAGCGGCCACCTCCGTACTGCCCTGCCTGGAAGCACCGCCACACTGCACGGGTACCCTCCTACGCTGGCTGCACCAGAGTGACCCTGAGCGGCCCCACGTTTCCATGAAGGCTGTGTGGGCGCTTTGCACCTGGTTGGCCCACAGCTGGGAGCCCAGCGCCTCTGTCCTTACAGACCTACCCTGCGGGCAGGGCGTGCCTGGCCTGCCCTCTGCTTGTCCAAGAAGGCTGGGGATGCCCACCCAGCAGCGAGGCCAGCCCCTGGGCTGTGGCTGTCACCGGGGCAAACTGAAGGTGAAGAGGCTCTAGGAAGGGTCCTGTCCCTGAGCAGTGCGGTAGGAGCCACGCCAGCCACCTCAGCTCATGCACACCCTCAGCTCCATGCAGGAAACCCCAGTGGGCAGATGTGACCCCATCCCACAGACAGCACGGGGCAGCAGGCCAGAGTGCCCTTGGTAGCAGCCTTGCTGGGTGCAACGTGGCCTTGCTGCACCTCTCCCCGTTTGTTTGCTGACAAGCGAGCAGGGACTGTGGTACACGCTGACCGCGCAGGGCCTGGGTGGCTGGGGCAGCCCGCACAGCCCCGCACCGGGGCCTTAGTTACAGTCTGGTTCCTGCCTTGCATTTTCCAGGGGATATTTTACTTGACTGAAACCATTGCTTTGCCACCATATAAACTCTGTAATCACTCCTTAAAATCTCAAATCTGTATTGTAACACCCTCAGTCCCAGAGAACGTTAAAGAAGAAATGGCCTTGGCTGTCCTGGTGTCTACTGTAGTTTTCATAGAAAAAGATGAGCTTTTGAGACAGATTATTCCAATAGGCCAGAACCTAGCTAAGCTCTTCTCCTGCAATGTCTGGGGGCTTCATTTATTGCTAGTGTCAAACCTGGCTCTTCTGCTTTGCTCACCAAACAAACAGTAAGTCCGTGCGGTTAAACAAATAAAGGCACACACACGTCAGGAATGCAAAGTTAAGGACGTGCTCACAGCTGGAAGAAGTGAGAATGACTTTCAACACCGCCTGCAGTCAGAGCCAAAAGCAGGCAGCCCTCCCTTCGTCTCACAGGGTTTTTCTTTTGTTATTTTGAGTGGGAAAACTGTAATAACAGTCTGCAAAAATCTCCCTAGGGAAAATGAAGCCTAATGGTATGGAAAGGAGTAACTTTGCACTTGAGTCCAAACCTTTCCTCTGAAAGAATTTAGAAATGCCTGTTGAATTGTTCCTGTGGTTGGCTCCTACGCTGTAGGGAAGGCATCAGCAAAGCTGGATCAGGCCGAGCATGTGTTTCCCCCCACATATGTACGGAAAAACATTACCTGAGTCGATGTCTTCTGTTTCTTGGCAGCAAAGGAATGAACAAGAAGGAATAGAGCTTATTTCTAAAATAACAAGATATTCAAAACCAGCCATAGCTGCAGCCATGAAATAGGTTGGTGAGCTGGAATGTCTATCAAGCAAAAATCTGGCAACATATTTGAATCTTTTATGATTAGGTAATACATAGAAATGAGCCAGCAGATAAAACTCCGAAAACTGAAGAGCTGCAAATGGTCTGCCCTTCTTGTAACAAAAGCAACAAAACACTTACTAAAGAAAATCAGGAAAAATGATAGGAAAATTTGCACATGAGCTCAGAGTTTCCACTGGGCTCACCTGTCCACCTAGCTAGCCTGAGCTGTCTTTGTGGCAATGTCACTGCTACATTGGCTGTACTGCATATCACGGAGGCTTTTAAAACTCTCCACCCGAGTATGCAAGCATGCCCAATAAAGGTTTAGTAGTTTCCATGGTAATTCATATAAGTAAAAATCAACTGTTGGAAAGCTTGCAGGAAGTATATTTTAATCAGGAGCATTGAAAACAGTAACAAAAATATCTCATTAGCATGCTTCTGTAACAGGGAAGGAGAAATCTCTTCAGCCAGATCAAAACTGAAGTCACCTCTGAGCAGGCATCCATAGTCACCATCTCTCCAGTCCCTTGGCTTTACAGATTTTATCCACATCGGGTGTGGATGTGACTGCGTTTCTGCCCAATGAGCCAGAGCCCACAGCTGGGAGCTGTTTCAAGCTTTGTGCTGCCTGCAGGAGCAGAGACAATACCCAGCCTGACAAAGTCAGTCAAGATAAAGCTATCTGTTGATGACTTTTGGCATAGTTACACACCCAAATTTTTCTTTGGTGGCAAAACTGGTCCAGTTCCTTCTGTTTCCTGCCTTAAGTATTCATTTAGGTTCCCAATCTATTGTTCATGGCTTTCTTTGGTGGGCTGATGCAGTTACTGGTGGAAACCAGATCAACAAAATGATCCAGGTGAAAAATTCCTTCCCTGGCCTCTCCTTCTGAAAAAGGTCCAAATGGAGTTGTGCGAGAGTGGCTGAGGAGAAGAGGAACCGTGTGGCACAGCACAGATCTGAGATGCTCTGCTGGAGACCAAGCCTGCATTTCTTGAAACAGCGTCACCAGTACCCCAATGGATTATTCCGTCGCACCCTTTTTGAGCAGCGTGCGGCAAGAAATGGGGTTGTAAGCGCTCAGCGCTTTGCAGCAGGTAACCATTTTGAACCACTGCCTCAGTAAAGAAACCCAGCTGATGTTGCCATCACAGAATAATACTAATACAATTGTTTGTAGCTTGAAAATAATAACAATTTTCACAACCAGAGCTTCTGGTGAAACTTCAAAGCAAGTGGTGATTCTTCTGCTGTGGTTTCATCATAGACATTTTCAGGCAGCGTAGCAGGCTGGATCCAACGTACTGAAGGAAACGTGATTTTTAAGGCTCCCTGGGAACTTCCACTAAACAAAAAGGCAACCTGGAGCATGACTGCATTCATTAGTACCATTCTGGTGAAAAGAAAAATCATGTCTGATAGTGACACTTCTCATCTGAGCTAAAACCTAAAAATCTATTAATCCAGCACGCAATATAGAGGTATATCAAACAACAAGAAAATAAAGCAAGATGTGGTACAGGCAGAGAAGTGTTCTTGTGACTTAGGCTGAAACTTGAACTGTCACACGAGAGCTATCAACAACAAACTGCTGCGGGAAAATAAGTTACATGAGTAATCAAATCTCATGCTCCAGGGCACAAGTCAATTGCTGGAAGGGTCAAGAAAGGAATTTCCTCACTCTCTTCCTTTGCACAGTTGTACACAATTAACTAGGTTGTAATTGCAAGGCAAGAAAGTGGTTAGGCTTTGCATTCCTCTGAATCATCAAGTGCTGGCTGCTTTTGCAGCTGAGTTTTGAGCTTAAAGGACCAGGCTGGCAGGGCTTGTTCTTTGTTGCTCTTCTGCGAGGCTCTGCTGAGATTAGCAGGGCAGTTGCAGGGTCTGCTCTTTTCATGCTAGCAGAGTATGGCTCTATTTCAGAACTACCATGGAAGTGAGGACATGGGCAACTCATGCAGTTAATGAATTGTCACCTTAAAATGTCTCTATGGGTAAATTGCATAACTCATAATTGCTCCTGTAAGTAGCAGCAGTGCTGTAGCCATAATGACCTAAAGATTTAAACAGGACAAGATTTGTTGGAAAGGCAACTATTTTTGTCAAAGCAACCATACCATTTAGTGTAATAAGAGATCCTGCTAGTTCTTATTTAAGTAGCATGTTTTAGTAATCAAAAGGGTTTTTGCTAACACAGGCCAGACATTACTCTCCTTCATATAATAAGAGCACTACCCTATTAGATTGAGCATGGCTGTCTTTGTAGCTGATTGTTTCCCTGCGCTAGAAGCAGCATGCATCTGTGAATGAGGGTGGCTCATGATTTAATTATTCAGTGCCTGATGCTGCAGCTAAGCTGACTAGTGTTCTTTAATTTTTTCTGTACACAAATACAGTTTTGATACAGGATAGCCAGTTCTGTGCACAAACAGGCTGAGAATTCCAAGCGCATGGTCTACAGGCAGCACCTGGTTCAGTGCTCCTTGTAGGTGTTAAAGCAATGGGCAAATGATGGGCGAAGAAGACATGGAGCAAATACAATAGCTGCAGTGTTTCACAGTTACATTCACAGATTAGAGCAGCAATTCATTCTGTTCTCAGTGACTGGATGCAAGGGTATCTATGTCCAGTGGTTGCTCCTTCTAGACTTTTTTCCCCAGCAAGCAGTAAGCTGATTAATGGATTCCCACACAGACACCTTAGTTTGGGGCCTTATGATTTGTCTCTCATGCCAAGCCAGGAAAATTTGCTGTTCCCATTTGGTGTCTGTCGTTATCAAATCTGGATGCACAGATCTTTTTATATAACAACACAGTGGGTCATCTGGGCAAGGCAGTATTTCCTTTAGTAGGGAAACTGAAGGAATCTAAAAACACTTAAGCCACGTGACCAAGGTTACACATGAAATCTCAGCTAGAGCAAAACATGGAATGGAAAAACCCAAAATGCATCTTTAATTTCGAAGTTAATTTGTGTAAAAATAGATCTGTGTGTTGAAATAAATACTCATTGGAGTCCTTCCTTCTGCAAAACTTTTCTTCCTCTCCAGGTGGAATTCAGTTACCTAGTACAGAGTCACAAGAGGTAAAACAGTGCCTCTCTACCAAGAGGGAAGATGGTTGCCAAAACTTACTTCATTCTCTTCAGGGTCATTTGAGCTACAGCTGATGTAGTGGCTTTCATAAAGGTTAAAGCTCATCCTAGTGAAGGTTAGATAACATACATCCTTGCAACTGATTCATGGAGCTGCTTTTACTGGCAAGTTTTTATATGTGCACTGAGAAGGGTTGTAAAGAGGGATTTTCTTGGCAGATGGCCCCCAAATGTGAAATTAACTCCCATTAGCAACACAAAGGATGACACAATATCACTACTGCTTTCCCCAGCTAATTGGGGCAGAATAAGATGCAGACACATTTCAGCCATAGCTTTATGGTGTCGTTTTTGTTTGTTTGTTTGTTCTTCAAATGGGGACAAGATGAAAGCAACAGAAAAAAATACAAATTATCATTTTCTCTGTGTCTATTCTTTGCTCAAAGCTGCTCATGTGCTTAGATAAACAAAATATGCAAAACCCAAAGATAAACATCCTGGAGAGTCACAATGCCCAATGCAAACTCAGCCTAACCAAAACAGTAGTCCATCAAGCTGCCTGACTGTCCTTGCAACTCTTTAAGCGAAAGCCTAAAAATTGGGGGGGAGGGGGGGAGGGAGCGGAGGGTCACAAAATGGAGCACATTCAATCCTGTCAGACATCATGGCTGATAGAGGGAGATGGACCGATGCTTCCCTGCACTTTATAAACTGGTCAGTACTGTAGAAATGCAGCTCCTACAGCCGAGACAACTGCAGTACCGGGCAGCTCACCTCAGAGCATCTGTGCCTGTCCTGCATCACCATACGCCCCAGCCCCTGTTTGCGGAACAGTCCTGTGCATGCTTTCCCATGTGGGTCTGCGCTGCTGCGACCACGATCCCACATGCTCCCAATGAAATTCGCACTGACTGATGTAGGATTAGGCCCACAGGAAGCAATAAAATACGCTTGCTGATCCCAGAGTATCACAGGAAATTAACAGATGACAATTTTTAACACATTGTTTTAATAAATTATAATTTTGTACTGTAGTTTAAAGACCACTGTGAAATGTGAGATAGGACGCTGGGGGTGGTCTCTCTTCTGTTTTGTAATGCCTTGTTTGCACATTGCATTTTTTTCCTTCTCCTTTGTGCTACTGAAACCTTGAAACAGTCACAGAAGCGTCCCAACATTCATGAACAACAACAACATTCATTTTGATTGCAAGCTCCCAGGTCTGTCCCGTAAACTTATCTGAGAAACCCTTTATAACCAAGAAGAGAAATACACTATCTTAGCTATCCACTTTGCTAGCAGCGCATAAACTAGGTAGCAGTATGAAGAAGGGACACCAAAGCAGCCAGCCAATGAATGCACAGAGAGGAAAGGGCTGGCGTTGGATCCTCATTAGACTTCTGAGTAGTCTGTCATTAGCTTGCTTGTAAAACCTCAGAGGCTTAATAGGAGAAAAATATTTCTTCGTGCCAAATGCTTCAGATCTCTTCATTTGTGAGTGGAAGTTTCAGGTTCCCCCTCCCCCTTCACTTGTAGAGAGGCTGCCAAGTTTTCCGAGAGCTAAAAGCAACAACTTTCTGTTCAGCGTTACTTCATACTTCTGGTATTAATCTAATAGAAAGCTAGATAGGGAGGAGGGGGAAGAAGCAATGAAAGCTGATTTCCTGCCATGCAGCAGGAAATCCATAGAAAATTCAGATCGAACACTAATTTTAACAGCTGGATGGCTGCTTTGGCTTTTACTTGCCATAGGAACATGCAACTACGTATTTTTTGTTATAAAAAGAAAACAGGCGTCAAGCAAAAGGAAAAGTAAAAAGAAGACTTGTAGTTGTAATTACCCCTGTTAAACCGTCCTCTGCATCTAGCCAGGCTGGAAGGATTAACACCTTGTGCAAATTGCCTCTTATTTTCATTAACATTGCTAACAACAGCATTCATGAAAGCAGAAAATATAGAAGGAAATCATCTTGCTAATAAGCACTCAACAAATATTTGCTTCAGAAGTGCTCCAGCAAGCACTTTGAGAAGAGTCTTAGCGAGTTTGAGAATCACACAATTGAGACGTTGCAATAAAACTCCGTCACGAAGGTAAAAAAATCTTAGCAAAAACAGCAGATTACAAACAAGTGATGCGTAAGCCAGCAACATCAGTCCTGTAGCAATTCATGGCCACGTCTAGCATAGACCAAATAATGGTTAGTGGCACTTTTCTGAAGAACGTAGCACACTGGCAGATAATTTCTTGTATTCAGCCTACATTCATGGGTTATTTCTTTAATGGGAAGGGCTTGCTTATTCTGATAATAATTGATGGGAGGGTGATGGTCACAAGCGTAATCCTTTATCTTGATTATTTGCTTTATTTTTTTTCCCCCTTTCATGCTTTTTGCGCAGGCTTTGCTCCACCTGTTTCTCACGCACCATATGGCTCAAATCATGGCATACTGCAGAACTCAAGATTTTATGTTGATGCAGAGAAAGCTTAATACAGTGCACATGCTGAAATGGAACCCTGCTTTGTAGATGAAACAGGGCTATTGCGTGGTCGTGCGTGCTGCATATGCTAGGGAGGATCCATACTACAGAGTCTGATTTCTCCATTTTAGCAAATTATCGTGGTGATAATGCTTTACCTGCCCACCGATGCATGAGATCAACAGAGTGAACGTGACAGCTGGTTTTAATGTCACTAGCTGCAGCCAGCTGTTCCGCTGAAAGCATTAATAACCATTTTCATCGGTCACAGGCTGGGATTAAGCAAACTGCAAGACTCAAAGACTCTCAAGGGTTAGTGACGGCAGAAAAAAAACAGAAGTTAACACCCAAAACACTGAGTAGGAGCCTCGCAATGTGAGCAGGGAGGCTCCTCTTGGGGCAGATAAGCACAGGGCTGGAACACTTGATAGCTGTAGCTTGAAGTACTGATGGGCTGCAGAGACTGAAAAAAAAAAGCCTTGAAAAGAAGTGAGAGAATGAGAAAAGTTGTGGATATTGCATTAGAAGGAAGTTTAAGAAGATGGAGCTTCCTAGGGGTTAGTACTGCTGACAAGGCAGAGACATCTAAGAAGAAAACTGTTTCCAGTTTCTTTATTCCGTGTTCATAAAAACCAGAATTTTGTACACATTTTTTAAGTCAACAGAACCATTGCCACCACTCCATCCGTATTGCAAAAATTCCAGCTGGTATCAGGTTTTCCTTGTAATGGAAACAAGCTGGCAGAACTTCAAAAACTTGATAACAGCTTATACAGAGGAAGGACAACAATAGTTATACTTCACTATTAAAATGTTGTTCTCAGCCCCCTTTTTTAATACATATATATTAAATAGTTTAATATATATTAAATAGTTTAATATATATGTTTTAAAAAAAAGAGAAGTTGAATAGAATTTGGCAATGTTTAAAACAGTGGCACTCGCATCCAGTAGCAGCTCAGGAAGAGAAGGCAAAGATGTAGCTATTTTGGAATATGTTCAAGGAAGGATATCTAACAGCTCAACTTTCATCAAATATGCCGTGGCCAGGGGATACGAGCTCCATGAAATTCCTGAGTTCAGTGAGTCAGATTTTAAATGACTGGGAAACTGAAATGGGAGTGTTGCAAACTACGGATATATGAGCAGCTTACTTATTTCTTTATTTGAAGGCACAGAAATCACCCAGCCCTGATAACATTGTCTTAAGAGCACAAACACTCTGAAGAGCATAGGAAACTGAGTGAAAAAAACGTTGAGTGGAAATAACCTTTGATGGTCAAATCCGGTCCAAGCCATTCCCTCTCTGGCTTAATATTACATCTTTCCTTTTCTTCCTTTTTTCCTTCTTTTTGACCACAGTAGAATTGTAGGTTCAGTTTCAAGAGTATGCTAACTTTCCATGGCTTTTGTGCTGTGTTAAAGCCATGTGATCTGTGCCGCTTCTCATAGATTTAAGAATTATGCTGAGGCTCACAATAACCAGAAACTGAGTATCTATATAAATAAGACATTTATCCTTCTCTGAAAAAAATGTTTCTCTTTTAGAAGTATTACAGTCCCCCCTTTTTCTCCTCTTCTCCTTCTTTCCTGCCCATATGCAACTGAAGAAATGGCCTTTGTTAGTTTTTCTGGGCTGGCAAGAAGCCCAAAGATCCAGCTGACAAAAACTTCAACTCAGCAAATGCAGTGGGAGGAACGTCCTTTTCAGAGCCTCGTTTCACAGCCTCGCTGTCACCCAACATTTCAGTAGCTCCACGCAGAAGTGCCTCGCCTGGCCCTTCACTACAAGGTGAATTGCCCTTACTCTGTTCCTTGTGCTGAAGTAATTAGCTCTCGTTATCCTACTGCTGGCCTGCTACAGGATCACTGAGTGGGCCAAAATTCCCAATAGAACGGACAAGGACTCCACAGAAGCTGCTGGTTCCCAGTGGTCAGTAGTCATAAAAACAGGTGCTGTGAACAAACATAAGGGTCTCTCTCATACATTAGTTGGATATGATGAACTGTGTATTTTTTCACCAAAAAGTAAATAAAGGAGAAAACAAAAGACACAGTAAATAAACGATTCATCGGGAGCCACAGCAATTTGCACGATGGCTTCACGGCAGAGAAGTGGTTCGTCCTGCAATCAGAGCCCTTCAGACAACCTAGAAATAAACACTTATTTCTCACACCATTTTCCTTTCCTTAGCCTATGGAACAAGTGAACACTGTTCTTTCTGATCCTCCCCTTCCCTCAGCGGTCCTTTGGTATTTACCTCCTCTTATTTTGGATTTCCTGTCTGCACTCCAGGGAAAGGATTTTCCTGTGAGAAACAAATGTCACGCTGCTGATTTGTTTGGATGCCAACAGACTAAAGTCTGTGAAGCAAGTTCTCATCTACCTGTTATCAGAAGAGCATTGACCTAAGATTTTTCTTTCCTTAATTTTATTTGGAGATATCCTTAGAGAATTAGCTTTCTTATCCCTAGCAGGGCTGCTCTTTCTGTGTATTAAGGTATGAAGAATGCAACTGTTTCAGCTAAATGAAGACCTAAACTGTACTAAAAATTAAAACCAAGCACTAAACGTTTTGAAAACATACCTAATTTCTATGGGGTCCTCTGTAGCACGTATCTTTTACGTTATCACATTTGATGTTTTGATCTGAGACAGAGAGAAAAACAACTGTGCAAACTCCACATTTGTGCACATGTACAGGGAACAGGATACAGCAGCACAACCAGAAGCATCCAGATATGGTGAAAATGAACATATGGCAGTGGTTGTGAAACTACAGAAGGTGTATGTTCAGGAGACGCAATCTTGGCGACTCACACCTAATTATTCATGGAAATGAAGGCCATCAGTGGAACATGGGAAGAAAAAAGCTCATGGTTGTAAAGATTTAGGACTTGCATCTGAGCAGTGGAAGTGCTGTGAGATGTGCCTGCTCAGTTGGTTGGGATGTTTACATGTGTGCATGCTCAAGTGCAAAGTCTGCATGCTGTATTGAAACCTCCTCTTTGAGCCTAAGTAACAGCAGCAGCGTGCAAAAGTCTAGGTGAAGGATGTGGTAGGATGTGTTGCTTAGTTCATTTTGTTTGAGAGCTCTTCAGTGCATTTGGTACTTAGGACGTTAAAAATGTCTTTGCTCACCTCTTTCGGTACATTATAGGAGATGCTGGATGCTGGTCTCCATGATTGCAGCAGCACAACTGTGGCGCTCACCAGTCTGTGGCTTTGAATGGAATGTACTGTAGGTCTTCAAGCCATTACAGAGCATTGGGGAGTGTTTTGTGGCTTGTGGCATATGCAGAAGGGGTGATTTGTAGACCTTTTGGGTCTAACCATCTATTACCCCTGTGCTTGTGAGGCACTGCATTGGATGACCCAGGCAGTTCATTACATGTATCTTTGTCGTATCTTACGCTGTTCTCTAGTTCATGTGAAATAAAGAATTGCCTTCATTATATTCTCACTTTGAAAGCTGACTAAGAACTTACGTATTACATGTAAAATAATTTTGTCTTACAGAAGTCTAGAAGTTGAACTCCAAGTAATGCAAGCTGGAAAGGTCTGAAAAGGCAGGACTCTGGCTGGTGCATCACCAAAGAGCTATCTGAGATTCCAAGGGATTCAACAGAGTGACGTACAGCAATGAGTGATTTACAGAGTGATGTTCAGTTTTGTCTTGAGCCCATTTGCTTTGCAATGGAAGTGTAAGAAGAATGTAAATCAACACTTACTGATCATTTATAGGACTAATGTAAGTTAGTTTGGGACGATGCTTTAATGCAAGTCAGTATTGGTTGTATAGAAAATTGTGTGGAGCCTGCAGACGCTTTAAAGCCAGAGGAGCTATCTGTGGCAAGTGCTGCTTAGGTGTTCTTGAAGTTTGTCTCAGTTGTAACCCAAACTCATAATATTAGAAATTTCTTAAATTCATGCTTATAAATGGATAGCCAGAATAATTTTTTCGAACAAAGCCATATGACAACCTTTCTGTCATAGCCAGAAAACCATTCACGTGACAAATCTAGTCAAAAAAGCCAACATCGTGCATAAAATCAGAATCACCTCAAAGAAGGTGGCAAGACAGGTGAATAAAGAAGTAAAGCGCATTCAAGAGAGAGCCCGTGAGACACTGTAGTAACCAGAAGGATATGCAAAAGTGCATGGTTGTCAAGCTGACCATGCAAATCAAGAGAAGAGGCAAACCTTCAAACCTAAGTGCAAGTCTCGCTTTGCCAAATTCAGCTCTGTAGCGAGTAAATAATGCTACATTGAAAGCAACTGTAGGCTAGGTAGGCCAGCTTTATATCTCATTTTGACTCAGCCTTTCCCTTGAAATTGATTTTCATTTATATTTTCTGCACCGAAATCTGAAGTTGCATTCCCTGTAACAGATTCACTCGTTTAACTGCAGCTGGAAGCAGAGATCCCTGCTTCTTTGACACGGCAGTGATGGGGAGATCCAGCTGGGTGCTGCTGGGTGCTGCTACATGCTGAGCCAAGCAGTTTCCGAGTACTTTTGCATCATTTCTCCCTAGCAGATAGACAGGTGATGGAATCTGGTTCTGTGGTTTTTTTTGAATAAAACCTTTTGATTTCAGAGCAGCTCCGTAAATACCCATTTCCTTGTATCAGTGAGAATGCCAGAGCAGGTAGCACCTTTGTTGCTTTGAGCTCCAGGTGCCAGATTCCTGAAAACTCTCTCAGCTTTTATTCAGTTAGGCAGCAAGTATTCCTTTTGCCAGGACTTTCTTGATGTATTCTCTGTGTGCTGCTTTGATGTCTTTCTGGTTTCTCCCCCACATGAACTATATTCAGCCACCTGCACCTTGACTCAGCTTGTTATCAAACCCTCCATCCACACAACATGGATTCTTAAACAGCTTTGCACGTACCCTTATTTTTGGGGTGGTGGCTCCCATTGTTTCAGCTATCTATTCCATAAAACCTAATTGCACTTTGCAGTTGACTGAAACGAAGGGTGGTTGTTACACCCACTACCTTCAGTGAGACTTCACACGACTGCCAGCATCACAATACATGTGTTCTCAGTACCCAGGGGAGCCCTTGCAATTACAGCCCTCAGAACTGCTCAGCAGGACGCTAACCACTGTCAACAGCTCAAGTTTTCTCAGACACACGAACATGCTCCCATAAGACTTCTGAAGCTGCAGAGTTTTTTCTTCCATCTTCTTGTTGTCAGGAAGCCCTGTATTTAAATGCACCACCTCTTTTACCTTGGTAAAGGCAGCGTCTAAGTACTACAGGACAACCATCTCTTCCACTCTTCCTTTTACTCTTTAAATCACTCTCCTCTCCCCAGGTACTTCTCCAGTGTTGTAGTTTGAGCCGGCAGGCCTGGAAATCCCACACAGCCTTTCACTCACCCCCTCCCTCCTCCCAGCTGGGATGGGGGAGAGAATCGAGAAATAAGGTAGAACTCGTGGATTGAGATAAAAACTATTTACTAACAGAAAGAGGAAAATAGAGTAAAATAACAGTAATGATAATTATGTACAAAACAAGTGATTGTACAATGCAATCGCTCACCAACTGCGACCGATGCTCAGCCAATCCCCAAGCAAACGGGCCCTCCCAGCTCCCTTCCCTTCCTTATATTACATGATGTCATATGGTATGGAATATCACTTTGGTCAGTTTGGGTCAGCTGCCCCATTCTTGTCCCCTCCCAGCTCCCTGCGCCCCCCCCCAGCCTCTTCACTCTCCTGGCAGAGACATACAAATGTCCTTGGTTCTGTTCAATGCTGCCAGGTGTTATCAGCCTTATTTTTCTTCTAGAACCAAAACACAGCTTTGTAGCAGACACTAAGAGAGAAAGTTTCAGTTAGAAACTAAGACATCCAGTTTAGTCTACCCGTGGGCTTTTCTTTTTGCTGCAAGAGCTGAACTTTCCCTAACCATAGGTGCATAACTTTGTGAAACACAGCTCTATGCATTTCTAAATTTCTGGCATTGTCAGCTAGCCTCAGTGTGGCCAGCTGGCAGAGTAACCAGAGTATTTTGGAAAAAAAAAATGAACTTACACCTTTCAAAGCCAGCATTTTTGACGATGAATGGAAGCTGTTTTCATACTCTGGAGAGCTCTCAGGCATGGGACTCCCATGTTCAAGTTTCTGCTCTGTCCATCTGAGAGGGTCTGGGGTTAAAACTTCTGCCCTGAGTTACACAGAACTACCACTATAAAGGGAGATGCATCCTGTGTCAAGTCAGTGCCTGATACCACAAAATAAATTTTCACAAATTAAAACATCCTATTAGAGTCCAAAGGAGGGCATTAAGACAATGGAGCTGACAAGAAAAGAATATATGTAAAAATAAGTAACATTTCAAAGAGTTCTCCTTTCACTCCAGGATAGAATAAATAAATTTGAAAGAGTCCAGATCTGCTAAGGAGCAAGCACTGTAATCCAGCAGTAACAGAGCTGCAGCACGAATAGCAACAGGATGCTAGGGAACGCATCCTGGCCTAGAACAGAGATGTCCTTTCTCTGACACAGGAAATTTATCAGCTTTGGAGCTTTTCCACATAAAACAGAGACTTGCTTGAATGCTGCTTTGCCAAGACCTGCTACATAGAGCACACAAAGGAACAGCGTGTCATGGAAATAAACGAGCCGCTTCCTTGCAGAAGCGCGGTGGTATTCTTCAGCCCGGCGGTCATGCCCTGGCAGGAACCTCACCTGGCACCTATTTTTGTCAGCCAATGGGTCATAACCCCGAGGCAACACGTTGCTCAGGAGAGATTCAAGTAAACTGTTCGCAATAACAAAGGCAATTGGATGCATGGGCATGCTTTGGAAATCCCATGGAAGGTTTCTCTGATGAGTGATGAGCAGATTGCAAAAATGCTTAAGTGCTTCTGGGAAGCACCAGAGCCCACAATTGGTCCACCCCAGGAAATTGCCTCATCGTCAGGCAAAGCAGTCGTGCTCCCTCTTGCTTTATCTCCCTGTGGCTGGATGAGTCTTCCTTCCTTCCCTGGCCAGATCATGACTCCACATCAACAGGTGAGGTGGGGAGTGTCTCCATGCCAGCTCACGCCCTGGGTAAGCCAATTACCTTGCACATGCAGCCTAAATTTGAACTCCTTGCCTGAGGCAGGGAGGCAGTCCATGATGAACTGATACTGATATCCCTCCCTCCCTGGATGAGAGGTGGGCATTGCCGCAGCTCAAACAGGAACAATAAATCCCACATGTAGAGAGGTAACATAGACGCCTGAGCCCAAGCCATGAATCCCGATTTCAAATCATTCCTTTTTTCAAAGCTGTGAGCCGTGAGCCCTAGGAGACCACAGGAACTTTTGATACGTTTCTGTTAACAGCCTTTCCTTGGCCATTCACGCTCTCCAATAGACTATGAAGCCCCTGTGTAGGCACCTGGACCAGGACTGTGAAACCCAGTACGAGCACTGGGTATTGAAAAGTGAGGCGTGTTGCAACTCCACGCGCCCACGCCTGCACTGCTGTTGTCTGTAACGGCTTGTGCTGGGATGCAGGTCTGCAAAGCGTTCGTGCGGGTGACTGCCAGCTGGGAATTTTCTAACTTTCAAGTGCTCAGTTCTCTTTTAATGAGGTTTTTTGAAATACACCTTGATATGTTTCTATAAGAAAGTTCAAAAGAGTAGGGAAATGATATCACATGGAAATTTTGGAATTTAGCACAGAGCTCTGATCCCTGGAGCTCTGGATCCCTAGTAAAATACACTGATGAGCCAATATCACCTCTCTACTTTAAGCAAGAGATATTAATACTTCCCTCTGAAAAGGCTCAAAGATTTTGTACCACAAGCACATGCATTTCCCACTCTATGTTCAGTAGCCTTTCGTGAAATATTTGGTGAGTTCACCTTGCAGCAAGGGTCTTGTACCCTGAAAAGCTCATCCTTGTCTTGTGAAGTTTATCAAACACTAAACAATTCAATGGAAAGCTAACGGAGCCTCGGAAGGTCAGGAGAGTGAGAGCAGCATGGTGGAGCTGAGCCAGCGTGAAGCCACCCCAGTACTGGCACCTGCTCTTTCTGTAACAACATAGTGCTCCTCAAGGAAAGACTGAATGCATGGATCCTTACTGTGCTTTAAAAATAGGCAGGATAGAGTAGAGAGAGCTTTTGCCTTTTGACCACACACAAGCTGGCAGAAGAGAGGACGCAACAGAATCGGCTGCTCTACCTTGTCAATGCATTGTGCTCATAATTATCCATGCCCTTTGCAACCTCTTATTACACCAGCTGGCCTGAGAAACAGAGAAACATCAGCATCTCAAAGGTGAAACAGAGAGAGTCCCCGTCAACAAATGGTTTGAGCTCACCTTCACAGCGCCATGGGGATCGTTCAGATGAAGGACCAGCACTCCTCCAGCCTCACCATCACGTTCAGAAAGCTGGGGCCAGGATGTGGGACCTCGTAGATGAAGGTATAGCAAACCTTCTCCAGCTCAGAGCATGCAGTGAAGCTGCTGGAAGGCAGAATAATCATAGAGAAGGAGCCAAGTCACACTGATATTGTATGGAGCCTATTTGGAGGCTTGGCCTCAATTAGCATATAAATGAAGCGATACACGCAGTCGCAGCTTGCCAGAAAATGAGACAGAACAATCTCCCCAATTTGGCAGCTCTCTGGAGCATTTAGTTTGTGAATGAAGAGCCAGGCATTCTTTGAAGCCGAGCTGGGTCCACAGCTTACAGCCAATTGACTTTACATGGTGAAAACGGGTCTTGGAAAGCACTGAAGCAGACGAGTGCTTCTTCTGCTCTTAAACTAAGTTTCTATTATAGGAAAATGACTTTAAAGTTCCACATGTTTCCACGAGACTGATAGCATTTCACCTACTGCATGTACGGGCCCAGATGAGATGTGGTACAGACTTCCTGCTGAAGAGTTCTGGCCATTAACAGAGTGCTTGCTTTTATTCCAAGCAAGACAGAAGGAACAGAAAGTTCACAGGAAAAATGGTAGGGAGAAGTGACCACAGAGCTGCTGAGCTTAGACACAGACAGAAATTTTACTTACTTACAGATCTTTATTTGGATAAGGAGTACAAGAACAAAAATAGAAACAAAGACTTTTTCAAAAACTGATGCATATAGAGAGAATGAGTAGTTTCATTTATTGGTATGGCCTATGCAGTCCTTTTAAGGTATTTCTATTAAGACAGAGGGAAGACAGCTTGTATCTTGGTGCAAATGCCTTTCACATTCAATAGGGTTTAGTTTTCCTTCTTTAAATGTTTTCAATTGTCAGGGGCTCGGCTCAGACGCAAAAGCAAGGAAATCTAAGCACAATGGCATGCAGATTTTTCCAAGAGCACTGCAGTCTTGCTCCTATAGCTACATAGTCTGCTTTGGGGAAGATCAAATTTCTAGGAGAGAAAGCAAAACAGATTTAAACATAGGTAAAATGGATGAGGAAAATCAGTACCAGGCTAAGATAGTCTTTTATTTTCCTTCTGACATTTTAAGTATACTCTGGTTTAAGAGCACTGACTTGAAAAAAATATCCATTCTCCATTAGCAGTAGCAACCACAGTCAAGCCTAGATGTAACTGTACCTTCTGTTTTCCATTCTGGAAGAAATGTTTCTCTTCATTAAAAGCTTGGAGTGAGAGGAAAATCTAACAGGTCTCAAGGAGGCCGTTGAATTAAAAACCTCTTTACATCCTTCAGCTAGCTCGTGGCTCCCTTGTGCACCGAGTTAGTCCCTTCTCCTCATTTTTGAGCTCTAATTTAGTGCTTTGCTACGATGCTGTAGCAGCTGCAGCCTGGAACTGTGCAGATTTTCTTTGCAGATGTTTTAGGCCAGCTCCTCAGCACTGGGTGAGGTGCTCTGCTTCTGCTCGTGTGCCCATTTTGCCTTTTAGGCACCTAATCACACAGGTTCCTGTAAAAACCCACAGCCACTGCCTTGTCCTGGACTTGCTTTAGCAGTCAGGCAGATGAGGTCCTGTCTGCTGTTCACGAATAGGAAAGCAAGGATCCAAATAACTGCTTTTTCTACCATGTGGAATAGTCAAACAGCTTCAGCAGAAAGCAGGAATGAGTCTTGTCTACCACTTGTGCAAGAGCTGGGAATTTTAATGATTTGATTCAGTGTGAAAAATTCAGATTAATGTCACCAGAGAAGAAACATCAAAATATAAGTACTCCTTGAAAAGCCCCCTTGCCCATTTTGTTAATGCAAACCACCCCTAGGTGATCTGCTTTCCTGGTAAGGCGTTTCTGTCAAACCTGTGGGAAGTGTAGTTTCTGAGCCTACTTTCTGGAGAAAATCCCATTCAAGTTTCAACAAGGGAGAAATATTTCATTGAGAAATTAGTGTTTAATCCTCCCTCACAAAAAAGGAGCAAAGTGGTTCATCAAAAATGAATACAGCAGAATGAAATAATCCCATGACTCAGTGTTGAACTGGAGTTATGATGCAAATCTGCCAGTGACTCCATCATGCATCTGTTTAAATTAAAGAGCAAAACTGCTCTAATCTTGTTAGGTCTTGCATATTCTGACAACAAGACCTGAACTGGAAAGGCAACGTAATTTTCCACTTCTCTCCACACTTTGCTTTCTTGTGGTCAGAACCTAAGAGTGGCTCTGGCAAAAAAAAAAAAAAAGAGAGGGCTGCTTCCCCAAATTTTCCCTTTGTAAATACATTTCTTATTAGTGCTTCTAGGCATGTAACATCGCCTCCAAAAATCATGAATGTCTTATGACCATGACCTATAGTTTGGAAATTACAGCTTATTATAAAGATACTAGCTCTGTCCCGAATGCACCCACAACGTCCTGCACAAATCTTGTCTCTTCCTTTTATTTTCCCTATCCCTTCAGCTCAAAAAAGCAGAAAGCAAAGCAACATAGCTTAGTAGGGGAGGAGTAGTGGCAATAGTGTGGAGCTTTGGTTTGGTTTGTGTCACCTCAGTCCTACAAGGGCCCAGCTCCATCCACAGTCCAGGAGTGCTCCAGGGACTGGCCCTGTTTGGCCAAACCTTTCTCTCTGTAGCAAAATAAGACCAGGCAACACAAACATCATTCTATGGGCTCCAGCTACCTGTTTGGAATGAGGCAAGCAATAAGCCACAAAGGAAGTCTAGCACTGTGCTACCGATACTCCTAATGGGCTCCATTACTGAGCACATGACTCATGACCTTCCCTGCACGAGACGCAGCCTGGGGACAAGCGTCTCACTGCTGTCACGCCATGAACAAGTGCCACACAGGTCTCTCCTGTCTGACGTGATTTCCAGCCTCTGGCTCACCCCGATTTCAATTGCTTCCTCCACTCTGCAAGGGCTGGGGAGCAGCAGCGGCCTGCTAGCAGGACACACACTGTTGCTGCCGAGCTGCATCCAGCCCTGCCGCCAGCTCCTGCTTCTGGTGCAGCTCAGGTGAGCACACCTGGTGCAAACCCTCACCCTGTGCCAGCTATTTTAATGAGCCTCCCTGTACCTACTGCTTGCAGAAATGCATACTAAGAACATCAGGAATAAGGCTGATTTCTCATTCAGAAGGAACTAACATGCTAAAAGTTAAGATCTCAGATAAGCTCACAACCTTCTGTGATGTTCAGCATGCGATGCAGAGACCAGCTGCAAAGTAACAACTGGATTTCAGCTATAAACAGACTGACTTTTACAGTGGGTTTATACATCTATTTTGGTGAAGTTATTTATTCTACAGGAAAAATGCTATTTGTAAGCCGCGGTGGGGAGGGGAAGAGAGGAGGAAAGGAAGTCCTGCTTGTGTTGTTAGAAGCAGCTTCACTTCTGGACTGGGACAGAGACTCTAAAATTAACAAAGCCACAAATTTGGAGAGTGTCCAAGAAAATCATGGGGTTTTTTTGTTTTGTTTTGTTTTTTTTGTTTGTTTTTTTAAGTAAAAGATCTTACAGCCATTAAGATGCTTAAAGCTACTTTCCAGCCTGTTTTTTTGCACACCCTGTTTTCTTACTTCCTGGCTGGGGGTGGGAAAAAGAAAGAAAGGCATAAACTCTTGCCCAAAGTCATTAAGAACAGTGTGTGTTTTAGGGTCTGCACGAGGCAGCGAGGCAAATGGAGTGAAAAATGGACTGAATATAAAGAGGAGAAACAGAGAGACTGCCCAAGTGGAAGACTCTGAGCTCAAAGATCCAGATTAAAAGCTGTTAAGGAAGAAAAGTCTGCAAGAAGCTGTAATTTCTGTGCAGCCTGAATGCAAGCTGCGTACTTTAAATGAGTGGATTTCACACCTTAAGTTGCTGCACATGGGTAAAGTACACGCTGGAACAAGGGTGGCTCCAATGGGAAGAGTTCCAAATGAAAACAAGCAATATCTGTCATCTTTATCTACTGTAAACAAACAAATGCTTAAAACGTGTTATTTCTTCATGCTATCCTATTTGATCCCTCAAAAAAAGTCCAGCAGACTCTTTTGGTTTCTGTAAAAACACTTCAAGCAAAGAACAAAGGATGAGGTATTTGTTTTTTATTCTCAGATTTCTCCAAAACATGAACATGGACAAAATGGTCTGGAAATCTAATTATGAGTTACAGGCACCCAAAGAGCACCAAAACAGGAAATATTTCCAGAAGCCCTCAAGCTTGTAGGGCTCAGGGAGACTAGCACAGCTTCACTGAAAGACCAGGAGCTGTAGGTTGTAAGTCTTAGATCATGTCAGCCATTGACTTGTCAGTCACCTGGTTTCCTCTCCCACCATGACCTATTCTAGATTCATCTACTTCTTTATGGTTTTAATCAGGTTCAGCAGTAACACAATAGTAATGAGGCAGAAATAATGAAAAAATAATAGAGCATCCTTTGCTCAGCATGTCCTAAGAAAGATGTGGTCGCTTAAGTCACTCAAAGAAGCCAGCTATCTATCCACAAGGCAAGATGCATGTACTAATAAATGTGCATTTCCCCCTCTGAAGCCTGTTGTGAATCACTATGTATAGTGATTCTACACTACACATAGACAAAAAAAAAAAATAATATGTTGCTCTCAGGTGAAATCATACTAAAATTAAAACTATCAGCATGGCTTAGGCTTTACCCTACAAGATACCAGGCGCTCTGTTCGTCTTGCTGCAAATAGTTACCTAGATCTTAATAAGGAAGACCAACATGTATTTCTTCCTCATGCCACAGAGTTTTGCATGGTAATTGCATTTAATTCACAGTGTGCATATGCTCAAGCTTAAGGAACCTATTTTGGCTTTATGACAGCCAGCGACCAATATGAGTCCGGTAAGATTTTGCTTCCAGATCCCAACTTAATCAAATGCCTGACTTTATCAAATTTAATAATGTGATAATCTATGTTTAAAAGTTACATGGATACATCAGACACCTTGTGTTTTTTTACCAAGATATAACCAGTATCAATCAAAACATGACTTTATTTTCCATGAATAGACTGCTCTGTGCTCCCTTTCAATTTGAAATAATGAATGAATAAATGTACATTTCAAAACTAATGCAAACCTCTTAAAGCCTTAATCTCAGGTGATTTGTCTGAGAGAACTGCAAGCTTTCAAAACTGTGGAAACTACTTAGGCAATATTCAGCTCTCTTGCCTGAGCAACAGTGTAAATATGAGCTAGAAATTGATTTAGGAATTATTATGGATCTGTACCAGTCTGAGTACGGAACTCAGACCTTATCATCATTGTAATGGAAGGGAGGGGAAGTCAGAATAATCTTCTATCTCTTCACAAAATGTTTTCTTACTCTGTTTGGTTTTTGGCAGCTAACAAAATTTACTTTAATTTGTCCTGAATGTCTTTGACATCTTGGTAGAAAGCCAGAAATCTTTTCTTGGAACATCTGGTGCTCGAGTGTCACATCTGCAAAAGCTAATATTTTAAAGTCTTGCTACAGCTCACTTAGTTTTTGATCTGTAGTATGTAAGAAACAATCTAGATTTTAAGAAAAAGATTGCATAAAATCACCGTTTAACCAAACTTCTAATTCTTATATCTAAAACAAAAGCAAAGGCTAGATTTTTCTCTCGATTCAGCCAGAGCAAACAAGTCTTTCAAAAAGCCGGAGATTTTTTTATGTACTGTAAGAGTTGAAAGCATTCTAATGCTCCCATTGCTGCGGTACCCACAGTGACAGAAACAAAATTCAAAGACTGACAACTTCTATGTAAGCAGTGATGGCAACAGAATTACTCCCAGAAATTAAAAGATGAGGAACTCAATTTGAAATATTCCAGTCAGCATGTTCTAAAGTAACTGTGGCTTTGGATCTCTGATTCTGCATAGTCAAGCAGCTCAGAAGGCTTTGGTTTTCAGACTGCATTGAGCACTGCCCTCTGAAAACCCAGTCCTTGCATGGTGTCTGAAAACTAGGAAGACACCAGTAAGTCACTTCACAAAACTGTGCCGTGCAACTTCAGCCGCAGCCTGCAGCAAGACCTGCGTTGAGTCGCTCATGATCCACATGCAGGTTTAAGACACAAAACGCTAAATTTTAAACAGCTGTTCTCATTGCCAGGGGAAAGACTGAGAAGGTTGCACTAACTTGGGGACCTACTGCAGGAGGTTATCTTGGGGTACCATTCTCCTATGTGCCACCTCAGCCCCTTATGTGTCTGCATCATGGACACATAAGCAAACTGTGATGCCAATAAACCTTTGGAGAAGGGACAACAAAGTTTCTGGGAGCTGTGTCATGAGAATTCTTTCTGCTTCCTTCGCGAGCTGTTGGATGCACATCCAACCAGCCCATACCTCAGGAACAGGACAAATTCGGTCCAAAATGACTTTCAATACACTGGGGTATTAAAAAAATATGAAAGCATAAGGTGGCTCCAGACCTCTTCCACAGCCTGGTTGTGGCATAGATTGCCAGGGCCAGCAATGGCCTGAACCCTACATATGATCCCCATGGGATTTGTGGGTGCTAAGAGACCCTAACCATCCATATGGTGACTGTGCTGCTGCAGCATTACCCATCACTTCTGACACAAAGGGAATGGATGAGTCCTCCACTGAAGTGGTGCTCCTGCTCCTAACTGCCTTCCCGAAGGAAGTCTTTCCCTGCCTTCCAGACTGTTTGGGTGGGGAGAGCACCCTAGGCACTCAGACTATACAGAAGCGCTACAGACATCCAGTACAAGTCCTGGCTTTTCTGGCCAGCTGACATTCGCATTTAATGCGTTGTCATCAACTTTTATAGCATCCAACCCAGTCAAGAGCTTTATCAGGCCTCTCAGCTTCCCACCACCCCATGTCTGCTCTTCTTTCCTATCCTCACAGACAACCTTTGCATTCCTACATCCTTCAGAACCATAGACCAGCTGCAGTGCTGCAGACAGGCCCACCACAGACATGCTGCATGGGGCAATGTCTTCTTCAGCTTCAGACTCCTAGGACTTTCCTGCTGTGTGAGCCAGGATGGAGTGGGGTATTCAGACACCTCCCTTTCTGTCCCCAGCTCTGTAAACCAGGGCTGCCCATACTCACTGTCAAAAGGACCAGGAATCCAAGTCATTTGGCCAGAAACATTGAAAAAATCGGGAGCATCTTTTGGAGATGGAGTGGTAAGATCTGGATGAAGAAGATATGTTAGAAATATCAGTGATTATTATCAGTGAAGATAGCTGAAATGAAGAATGAGTTTTAAAATCAAAGCCAGATCTTGTGTAAGTTAGGAACTACTCCTGCATGAAAATTATCTGTCAGCAGAAACAGCCTCAGGAATGTTTCTATTGATTAAAATCCTAAATTGGCTGCAGGCTTTATGCAGGTGTATCTTAACATTGTTATAAAGCTGAAATGACTGCTTTTCTGATTGACTCTTTAATGGTCTCTAATATATACATATATATATATATAAATCAACATGAAAGCAGACGTTCCTAGAGGCTGGGAGGTGTCATTCAGAGTTTCCGGCTTGGAAACACTGGGGACCTAAATTTTCAGTTGGCACCAGGGAATCCTAAGCTAGACACCATGAGCAGACAATTCCTCGCAGTACCAGACCAAATGCAGGCATTTCAGAGTCCATACTCACTCTTTTCTTAATCTTTCTTTATTGAAAGATGATTCTCTTCCAGTCTACTTACTCTCGTCACAGGACAGCTTAATTTCACAAACCAAATCATCTCCGAATGTATCCTCAAATTCTATCTAACAACTTAAAAGCATCATGTAGCCATCCCAAATGAGTCAGCAAACACACGTAATCCTTTCCAAGTAGATGCAGTGGCTTGCCAAAAACACATGCTCTCTTTTAGGTAAACTTTACCGCTTATTACAGACAAGCACACACATAATTATCAAAACTGATGACACTGGAAAGATTGAGGCAGTGATCTAATAGCTTCTGGATACCAGGTACTTTGCGAGGGATGCAAAACTACTTTTCTGCTTATGCCAATACTTTCTCCACAACCGTATCTTATGCCCTTACGGAAAGATGACTACTGTCAGTATATTTATTCCTTTTCCCAATTTACCGCCTGTGGCTGCAGCAGTATTCCAGCACGAAACAGCAGCATGTCAACTCACATGTTCAATGGAACATCGTAATTTGTTTGCAAAATGATCCATTAAAACAAGGCATCGCTTTGTAAGAAGAAGAATCACATACTTAATTGCCTTCCCTGAAACAAGCCGAGGTAATTGTGAAGTACCTTGTATTGATGACTACTCTACACGTAGGCCTCAAAGGAGAAATGAGTCTGAGATGTATGCAGGATGGAAATGCAGAGAGCAGTGGCTCAGAGCTGTTTTTCTTATATGGAAAAAGATTACTCGGTGAGTGCTGACTGTTGAAGCAGCAGAAAAGTACTTCCAGGAGCAAATAAGCAATACATTCGGCTGCGTGTTGTTGCACTCCATTGGTGGGGAATGAAGTTTTTACTCCTAATGGCCTAATTAAACAATTTGCCCCTCAAGTATAGCAAGAGGTTCACATGGAACATTCAAAGGTGGAGCCATTTCTCTACAGCAGAGACACAACAGGAGATTTATTGTGCTCCTGTACATCACACGCTTCCAAAACATCGTGCAAAGTTGTACATATATCCAAGGAGGTCTCAGCTAGGGTAAAGTATCATTTTATTGCCTGAGATTATAAAGCTGTGTGTTCCTCCCCAGGTTAGTGGACCTAACAGCAATGTCACTTTTGACCTCCAAAGGCTTCTAAAGGACTTATAATTCTATATCCTGTTCAGCTTGCATTTCAAATAATTAACCCTGGAGTTTAAAAGCCACACAAAGCTGTGAGACAAAAATCCCAAGAAGCTACACAGTTAAGATTCTTGCAAAGTTTTGAGCCCATGCCTCTTTGTTGTTTATTCCACTCTTAAAATCTCCTTTGTTGTTGATTAGATTCACTGCTTGCATGTCAGGAAGAGATGTGCGAGGCAGATGTCACTTGTTACTTAACATTTTTTGCAAGGGTTCAGGAAAAGCAGAGAATATTTTGAGTTCTGGCACGAAGAGCAAGTGCTCACAGCTGAGGCTCTAGGGCTGTGTCTGACATCTCTTCAATTCCAGCCACAGAAGAGCAATGCTGCAGGACTTGAATGGTCTTAATTAGGGTTTCTCAGACAAGTTGCATGCCTCGGATGTTACCAAAGCACTGCCTGAGCAGACAAGTGTCACTTTCTGCTTGTGCACAAAGTGCAGAGCCCAGAGCTGCTGCTACCGGTGACAGTACTGGAATACAGTGATTTTGGGAACCCTGCATCAGCAAAGATGTGAAGATCTAGCATCAGAGATGAACGGTCTGGAGATGGGGTGGGCAGATGGAGTTCCAGCAGGAAGGTGCAGCATTGATGTGGAAGGCAGTGGGTGTAAGAGCTACTCGGAAGCACCAGCTTTCTGTGCTTCGCGCAGTGGCCAACAGGCATGAGATCCATAACAGCAACTTTGGCCAGTGCCAGAAGATCTGTTTCTTGCACTGAGTCAACAGAATAACAACAACAAAAAAAGGAAACACCAGTGAAGCAATTGTGAGCATGGCCTTGATTATGGCAGAGACCACTGGAGCTAAGTGTTCAGCAGAGCAGTACAAGAGCTCCCTGCCCGTGAATCCAAAGGCTCGTAATTTCCTGTGTAAAATGATAGCCTGTGACAAACATAAGTGCCTTTGGCTAGCTGCAATTTCATCAAATAGAGTAGCATGGGAACGGAGATGAAAGCTAAAAATAAAGTGCAACATTTAAAAAAAGAGTTTAAACCCATGACTTAGTTTGTGTTCATTTACCAGATCAGAATACGAATTATGCGCAAATATTTGGAGACTGCCGACTGTTCATAAGAGCATTTGTGGCTCCTAAAACATTGACTAATACCAACAGGATTAATAAATTTGGAATGCCCAGTTAAGTGCGTTTCTTTTCTTCCCCTAACGTTCTCTCCCAGGCATTTCAGTCATGTCGTGGGGAAATAGAACTAGTGTAACTCAACCAAATCCAGAAAAAGAATAGTAAATAATCCAAAACATATTAAGCAAACTAAGTATACCAGATAAAAATGACTAATGCCACATACATCTGAAGGAAATTAGAGTTAATTTGAAATAATGAACTACCCAAGCAGGGCCAGCTTCATTGTTGGATTATCTGTGGCGGCCAGCACTGGCAGCATCAAAAGATGCGCCCATATTTGTCTGCTCGATTCTTCGGCTGTCACTGCAGCCCTGCGTAATTAATTCTGTCACATCCTCACTCATCCAGACACATTGCCTAATATGTAAATACAAATTGCTGCATTTCTTCTCGTCTTTTCCCCATCCAAGCCACAGATATCTCCTGTATGCAGCATATTATTAAAACTTCTACGAAGGCAAAAGTTAATAACTAGTTTCTCTATAGGAAAACATTTTATGCCACAAAGGGATTTATTATCTGAAGTCAGACAGGCTGCAAAGTTTGCTGATGAGAAACAAGCCCTCTGCCATATTCAACTGTTTTGACAACTGGTAAATGCAAGTGATGACACACTTGAAATACCTAGTCTGAAACGAGGTAAGATGAATACTTCACATTAAAAGGTTTCTTGTACTCACATCTGTTTTTTTGCATGTATTCGTGTCAATAGCAGAACAGCACTTGATAGGGATAAAAATCAAACTGGAGTTTTAACCTTTAACTTGAATTAGGAGTGATTCATAGCTCAAACTATGTCGTTCCTCTCTGTACTTGCTTATTTTGTAATAAATAATGGACCCCTTAAATAATGCCTAACCAGCATGGAAATCCCTGCACTCAGCTGCGAGACTCGCCCACGGTGACGACATCTCTCCAGCATCCCTCCAGAAGTTCCTCACGGACACGGCAGGCTGGGAAGGAAGCCCTGCAACATCTCAGTGCACAGCCTCATTGTGCAACATGTGAAAACATATTAATGCCCTACAAGTGGGATAGGACAGGACAATATGCAACCAGAATGGAATCTCTTTGTAGGTAGCCTGCCAGTAACCTACACGATAGCATGTGCAAAGTGAATAGCGAGAAGAGAAAAGCAGGTTTGTTTTTAAAGGCCGTGTGCAAGTCTCTGGGAAAGAATATAAGTAACGACAGGTATCAACTTTACTGTACTTGTTATATAGCATTTTATAAGTGGGTGGAGAACACCATTCTGTCCTCAGATAAAGCAATGGCATAATAGCAGTCCACCAGACTAAAGCTGAGGTTTTTTTGCTGTGTGGATTTCTTTAAGTGTAGCTTCCAGTCTTAGCTAGCCAAGCGATACCGACCTTTAGCATCTCCTGAATATTCTCACATGTTCAAGCCCGGGCAACTACAAAGTCAAGTGCTTGCAAGCAGTCATTTACAGCAAACAGAGCTATGAATGTTTGTGTTTGTGGGATTTGTCTCTCTAAAGGCAACGGTATGGTGCCAGTAAACTGGGTTGAAAACACACTGTTAAAAGCAAAACATTTCACTCAGCTGCTTCCAGAACCAGACGGTGACTCTTTTCAGTCTAGAGTACCCCCACAACGTGTCAGATAACCACGAGAAAAGTCTAGAAAGCAAATGCAAGTGAAGAAGCAGCAGTAAATTTCCACTTTGTATTTCAGTGACAACAACCATTAGTTTTAAGCTGTTCCTATGTACACATTTTAACTTGAAACACTCAAAATCCTGTGAATACCATAAGCTGGCAGCACAAATGGCAGCACTGACTCAAAAGAAACATTACCCTATTTCAAAGTGTTGTGAAAAATACCAGTGTTAGAGTAACAGCAAAGCACGCCAGATTTTCTACTAATTGCTGCTAGAAAGCTTTTTGGGTTTGAGTGCAAGGTAGGGGAAGGTGCTCCAAGTGAGTGTTCTGCAAACTGCAGCCCACGGCCAATACTGTTTTCCATACTTCTGTAGACTTGCCTGTAGCAGTTTCACTTAGATGTACTGTGATATACAGAAGCACTAGGATCTGGTAAACTATTTCTTTTTTGGGCAAAGTTGATAGCTGTTTGTCAGTTCAGAGCAACACCGTAAGACATTCCCAAATCTGTTCTAGGGCAGGCAGAAAGGGTGGCAGTCCTTCCTCATCCCTGCTGCCACACAAGTTGTAGCTGTGCTGAAGAAGACGCAGCGCTCAGACTGCAGCGTCAGTGTCTCATCTGCTCCCCTCACAACAGAACCAGCAGGCATGGATGGATGGCTGTGGTTACAGCAGCAGGGGGATAAAAATGAATAAAAATATAAAAAATGAAAATATCAAGCTGTAAATGCAGGTTCATTCACAGGCAGCTGCTCTCCAGCTAACAGATGTTCACATAAAGCTAAGGCTGGTTTGTGACCACACCTCCAGCTTAAGTGGTTGTGATCTGTACAAAGCCTGGCACTAGCTAGATGTTCATTTCTAGGTTTGATTACCAATTTGTGGGGAAAGACCAGGATGTCACTCATTTCTCCTCCATAGCAGCTGTTGTCCATACCTAAAATCCACATTAAGCTCCACCTGACAGAATTTTACTACTTTTATGTTGTCATACTCAACTTCCAGCACAGAAGGGACAGAGACACTCCATCTGCTCCACGGAGACAAGCAGAAGCAGCTCCCAGTGCCCATTTTCCCCTCCCTCACACAAGCCAAAACACTGAGCCCTTCCTTACAGCCCCCAACTCAAACACTGGACAAGGGTAATCACATTTCATGCTTCATGCTTTAAACTGATCACCACATGGATTAGGAAAGAAGCCGTCTCTCACTGCATATAGAGCTATTGCACCATCTCATAGCCCAGTTTCAGAGGATTCTTTGCTGCAGTCCCAAGATTTGGGTAGCTGCCACCACCGGAGATGTGGAAGCTGGACGTGTACATTTGCTTGCTGCTTTTTTTCACCCGCTCCCTAGTCCAGAGCACAAATCAAGACAACAGTTTTGTTGCTGTGAGCTGAGCATACTTTATAGATATCTAACATGTTGCACTTTCACATAATAATGGTATCTCGCCAGGAAATTCCCTTGCCGTGCTAGTTAGAGTGCACTGGCAGAGTGGCTTTGATCGTCTTCAGAGGTATTCTCCTGCATTTAGCCTTTGAGACAGTTTTACCATTTCAGATTAAGATTTAACACAGTCCCCATTAAGACATTTAGTCCCATATTTTGTTTTGCTTTTGTTTTGCTCTTGTTTTGCTCTTTAAAAAAAAAAAATCAACAAAAAAACAGACAAACAAAAACAAAACAACCACCACACATTTTGCATTAAAAAGATATTCTTAAGGAAATCCAATATTCTGTTTTAAGATAACTTCTGCCCTGGCTCTCCCTGCAGTGTGCCTGCCCAGGTGGCTGTCCTCAACATGTCTGAGACAGCGCGGGTCAAACAGCTGGGGACATCCTCAACAACTCCCACCACGTTAGAGGGGAATGTAACCATGAGCTGCAAGGCCCGGATCACCCTCCATGGAATGCTGCACCCTCAGCTGCTGCCAGGCTGCAGCAGTAGCAGCAGCAAAGCACTTGGAAACGCGGCAGATTATATTAGGGATGGCTTCTTCCCACCAGCCCTGAAAGCAAGACTTGGCAGGCACGTTCCTCAGAGGCACGTAGTGCAGCAGAGATACGGAAGAGGAAGAAGGCATTTGGCTCATTTCAAGTAGCTGTGTATTCTTCGGTGCTTTGCCTATCTGGTGCTCAAGCAGCAGAGCTGCCGCCCCTCTGCAGCAGTCACTTCTCTTCATGCCCCGCATCTTTGCTGCCTGCATCTTGCTTGCTCCACTGCCATTATTGTTCCTTTCTTCTCATATCATCAACTCCAGCGTAATCTCTACTTCTTGCAAGCTGGCACCTTCAACCTGCTTTGGCAGAGGGGTTGGACTTGATGATCTCTAGAGGTCCCTTCCACCCCCTACAACTCTGTGGTGCTGTGATTCAGCCCTCTTTCACACGGCTGGAGTTTTTGTTCCCCTTCGGAGGACAGCACATGTATTTCACACAATAGGCACAAGCTCCAGGACACCGCACGCTGTCTGCACAAGGAAGAGCTGTGAGTTTGCCACATAACTCCTTCCATGTAATCGATTTTCATGCCAACGATTCTGGGCCACAGCAAGCCCTCATGCTCTGGGGAGCCTTTCATAACCAAATGACTTCAGATCCCTCTGCGCTGAATAATCTGTTCTGACAATAGGTATTGTTTATGCTTGAAGCTCCAGTCAAGACTGGAGCCCTGCTGATGCTAGATAAACAGGCAGGTAAACACAGCCCCTGCCTGAAAGAACTTGCTGTATAATTTATGGCAACAAGTAGGCAGAGAAAAGAGAAGGTGTTTGTGTTCAGGGACTGGAAGCACAGGGTTGAGGAAAGGCTGAAGAAAGCACTGGCCAAAATGTTGCATCAACACACGTTAAGGCTTCTCCCCCTTAACCCCCCCGAGCTACCACCATTGGTTTGCAGAGTCACAAGACTGAACTGGACCTCACAAATTCACGTCACATAACCATGTCCCCAAGCAAGATCAGTTACACCCACGTATGTCCTGACAGATGCAATCTATGTGGCTGGAATGGAGATCCTGCCGGTTGCCTCTTCCAGCTCCTCTTCTCACAGAAAAAGCATCTTTATGTCTATCAGAGAACAGATTATTGCTTCTGTCTTAGTAAACAATTTATCTATTTGAAGATTTACGTTTCCCTCAGCCTTATCTTCCCAAAATTACAAGCCCCATGTTTCATGGTGCTAGGGCCCTGCTCTTTCTCCTTAATTATTTCAGTTTCCCCCAGTTGGTCTTGCCAAGGAATTACCACTGTCATCTCTGCATGGAGTGGGATCACTCTGTATGTCCTGTCATCTCTGTCTGTGTAACCTTGTGGAATAACTGACTTTTCAGTAGAATTCATTGCCTCAGTCAGAGTCATTCTCGAATCTCTTTCTGCAGAATTGCAGCCCACCCATGTGTTTCCCACCTTATAACCAATGGTCCCACCTTATAGCCATTGCTTTTTGCAATACAGGAATTCATGTTCCTCTCCCCAGGACCACATTCCATTTTCAAATCACTTTTTCCAGTTTCTCAAAGTCTTTCTGAATCAGAATTTTGTTGCCTAGATTTCCTGAGTCCAGCACTCCTGCCCATTATTGAATACATTTCACTAGAACTTCTGTGCCACCATTTGAGTCATCAGAGGAAATACTGACAGGAAAGACTGACAGGTCTCTTGCTGATCTGGTGCATTCTGTCATTTGGATGGTGATCTCCAATGACTACTTTAAGAGCACTTTTCTGGTCTGCTGTTATATTACACTGTACTTCCCTAGCCTTACCAAGCAAGGTAATACCAACATTTGATTAAAAGCTTCACTTAATAAAGGACATGTGTTTACGTTGGCTTTAATATGTTCTAAAGGCTGATGTAAACAACTCTGGTTTTGAAGAGAAACAGTCAAAATGCAGAAAAACAGGTGCATTAAGACATCTTCAGCAAGCATGGGTTTACCAGGTGGAGGGGCAGCAACAAGAGCCTCCTGTTGTCTCTCTCCAGATGCAGCCCTCCCTTCCAAAACCTGATCCCCGATCTGATCCAAGTGCTCCCTGAAGCAAATCAGGTTAGCCACTGCTCAGCCTGTCTTTTGTCCCTGTAAAAAAAAGTCCCCAAGACACTCTTAAAAGAGGTTGAGAGTGGTTTGATTTGCTGCAACATCAACCAAAAGCTCTTCTCCCCAGCCCAAAGGCTGCTGGGTGACAACCAAGCCCGCACGGACAGGAGATTGAGGCCAGGCCTGTGGAGCTGGCCCGGAACCAGCCTGCCACACAGGCAGCATCACACACGGTCTCGTCATGCTCCATACTGCCAGGTTAGGCCTGAGGCCTGCACTAGGTGGATCACAGATATTAGTTCTCTCGCTGTGCCTTGCAAAATACAGAGATAATGAAGAATTGCACCTGAAAGTGTAAAGGTCTAAAATTCAACGAGTTTCAGCAAAGCCACAGACCAAAAGTAGGAAAGGAACAGTGACAGAAATACAGCGTAACTTAATTTGAAAAACATCAGCTGATACTGTCAATGATCAACAGGGCCTGCACATTTTCAGTTTTATCCCCCATGAATTTTGGAGGAGATGCAAGAGCATGATGAAACTAGAGATCCGAGAAGTCTGGACCTGAAATGAATATTCCACACACACAAAAAATCCATCACCTCACTCTCAGGGACACTTGAAGTTTAGGTTTCTAAGACTGCTAAATTAAATCTTTTTGCAGCAAAACTCTGTTTTACTGCTCACGGTTGCTTCATTTTCTGCTACAGTCCAACATGGTGTTGCAGAAACTATTCATTGTTAAGCTTAGAAGCACTACTTCTCATTAACACTCTTTAGTGGATCTTTCACTTTGAAGATCGAGGAGCTCATGGTCACTTGATTTATATGAAAATAATGAATTCTGCCTTCAAAGACATTTAGATCTAGAAGCCAAGAGAGGCACCTCACCACAATGAAAACTTACAGAACTCCAGTCGGTTTCAAATATATTTAAAAACTGTCTAGTAAAATTCCATCATTTTTTTCCTTTATAAAACTCCATGTTTCATAAATCTTACTATTTTGCTGAGGCCAAAAATTCAATGCTATTATATATTACTCTATAAAATAATATGGCTAACACACCACTTCCACAGTGTAGGAAATGAACCGTAAAGCAGTAACTTGGTCTTTATGAGAATCTTTTAAGAGAACACGACTTTTCCACAATGAAAACTGTCAGCAGCAAAACTCCCGTTAACATCGTACTGCTACTTTAGTAGGATTTTCTGCCACAGCAAATTATTCCTATTTTGGCCATCGTCAGGCATATGCAAGCTCTGCTTGCTTAAGAACAGGCTTCACGCCATTTCATAATTCATCCATCACGGCATGGGATGCAAATTTCCCTCTTGCTGAGCAGTGTCCCAGCACTGCCATATCCCAGCCTCACACAGCGTAGGAGGCTTTGGAGGCTACGAGACACTTTGCAACAGGCTTCTTCCCTGCTTTGGAAAGGTCAGGCCTAGATCAGCCATAAGGAAGAAGTACCATTGCCAGCCTCGTCATCCAGCACTGAACCCACACCATACAAACCGCTACAAGCACTGTTTTCTGCCCCTCCCAAAGACTTACCCTCTCACCGAAAAGCTGCAGCCACACGTAGCACCCGAAGACAAATGCAGCTGACCCCCGTGACAAATTGAAATGTCTGCTCTGGGACGGAGTGCTGCAGCAGGGGGCTTGAGAGCCTGCTTGAGAACCTCCCCTCTACTGGTCCAGCAAGCCTCTACCCCATCTAACACCAGGAAGGCTGTACTAGGAAGAGCACGCAGAAATGTGTCAGCATTCATATCTGTGAAATGCAACACTGTCAAAGGTGCATTCTCTTTTTCTCCTCCCTTTTTTCTCTTCTCTCCTTCTCATTTTCTATGCATTTAGAGAGGTAGTCTTAAACTCAGCCTGTTCCCTCGAACATGGGCCAGAGAATGACTATCAAAAATATTCATTAATTTAATAATGTGCTTATATAAAAAAACAACTGAGCAATCTTAGCTGATAGTAGTTTGGGTTTGGAATACTTCTGGGCTTGCACGGAGGGGCAATATGGCAACGCCCGCCACTGCTGCAGCTTACCATGCCTTTGCACCTCCATTCTCAAACAAAACAGGGCTCCGCTCTGCACATTGCCATCTGAGCATCCCACCAGGTACAACCTCCCTCTCTAAATATTTTCTGTAAATATGCTCAAAGAGAAGGATGTGCCTCCAGGACAAAGGCAGAAGTAACGGTCTTCACCTTGATCCCCACCAGCAGGGTGACAAGATGGCGGCAACCGCATGGAGCCACCAGCCGCAGACACAAGGGAGGCAGGCAGGGACAGAAACAAACTCTGATTACACACACAGAGCTACTTGTGATAGAATTGATTATTTTCATTTACTTTTTACTGCTTCTTTTAATTCTTTTCTACCCAATTACTCCTTTGTTTGCTTTTGCAAAGCCCTACGGCATCTCTATGTTTCACATACCGCCTGTGCTCTGTTCTCACTACACAGAGACTTCTTCATTATGCTGGAAGTATTTCCCGAGGCGGCGGGGCTCACGAGGTCTGCAGGAGGGACAGCAGGCTCCCAAGGCAGCTTTCCTGCAGCAGTGGAGTGCACGAGGCTTCTCCCTGCCTGGATTCTCTGGCACCTATGAAGATAGCGATCACCTCTAAGCGCTCCCTGGGGGACAGCAATGACTCCTCCACTGTGCTGCTGGCTCTGGGCTGACAAACCTCGTCAGAACTTAAATTTGTTGAGTACCTTTCTCCCTCTGTTGTGTTTAACTGAAGTTGGACAACAGATGCAGAAAGCTGTCAGGCAGAGCAGACACAATAGCAGGTCTGATCAAACAGCCCGCTTCCTTAGGAAGTCATGTTATTTTACACTTGTGTTAACCCTCTTAATGCTGCTTTCATGTTTCATTGTCACTGGACTCTTCCACACAGCCTTTCCTGTTTCTAGGTATGATGTAGGAACCAGTGCTTGGTTTGCATCACTTTGCAGTGCCAAAACATGTTTAAAAATAACTGTCCTAAAACATTTCCTTTTATATTAAGGCCCATCCTTCCCATTTGAAGGTTAAGGCTAAATTTCAGATCTAAGCAGCTCCAAGTCACATTTACAAAAGGCTGGTACATGTGAAATATGCAACATCGGCTGCAACTGGCTACAGACTGGTGCCAATTTAGAATTTTTATGCAAGACAAGAATAGACAGTGGGAAATAGCTCTCCGGCTACAGTGAGAAATATGCCCTTTCCCAGGCCCTGTTTTATGCTTAACACTCAGCCTGTAACCATTTTCCAGCCTGCCAGAGGCCCCTGGCCCAGCTGTTGGGGAGGGGGTGCTGCTGACTCCTTCTGAAGCAAGGTATGTGGGTCAGGGATTTCTCACTTCCACTCCCTGCTTTCTTGCTCACTCATTTCCCATCAGAAACATACTTTCAAATCTTTTCATCTTGTCATTTTTCCACCCAACCCTGGTGTCCTCCAGACCGCTACAGCACAACAGAACAGCCTCCTCGTTATCCTTCCTATGCTTCAGAGAAGAACGGGCACGTCTAGTGGGCAAAGTGGTGTCCATTAAGGTGATAAAATGTAAGTATGTTCCCTGATGTTGCAGGAAGCTACTCAGGAAAGCCCTGTTCACAGCCTTCCCTCCTCCCCAGCAACACCTCTAGCAGATGCTTGCACTGTTCCCCTGAGGTTCAGCTCCCCATCCAGCATGCTGCTCCCTCTGCATTCAAAGGCAAGATGTGCACAAAGCCTGAAACAGCAGCTGTGCCCTGTCTGTACGCAGGTGCCTTGCAATAATAGTTTAGCTATCAACACAGTCTGCATATTGTCTTTCACAAAAGAGCAGAGAAGGCGGTCACAGACCTGCAGGATCTCCTGTGGACGGCATTTCCATGAGGCAGCACTGACAGCCACCTCCTTCCCTCATTCCCTTTTTTGTGCCTACCCTGTTGATCAGACCTAAGAGATGCGAGCAGCTGGATGCCTCAGGACAAGAGGCCCAGGACAACCAAGCATAAGCACAGCTGCACTGCACTGACAAACAGCTACCTGTGTCCCTTTATTTCTGGTTTCCGACACGGACAGGAGGTTTTGAACCTTTGTACTTTGCCCATGTTTCACCATTTCTCCTTCCTGGGAAGTAAAGCTCTGGTGCTCTGGGTGACATCAGGCCGTTCACTTCTCCTCTGCCGGCCCCTTCTTGTCACATGGAGCGGTAAACTCGTGGCTTAACGCTGTGACTGGAAAGGGGAATGCTGTTTGAAGAAGATTACTAGCCCAAAAGAAAATTAAAAGACTAGAGTCCTGAAGGCTCTAGCAGTTAGGTCAATATTTGGATTAAATACTTTAATGCAGATAAGTCAGCCAAGAATCAGTTTCTGTTCTTGGAAAACATTCTGATGTTTAAAAATAATTCAGCCTTCACAAGAATGAAAGGCTGAAAAGCTCCCAGTTTTAAGTTAAGGGCAATAAAACATCTTCTCTAGAAGAAAATTGCTGATTTCAATAAAGGGAAACATTGTCTCGAAAAACTTCCTTCACTTTCAAATGCCTCTTAAAATATCAAACACAGTTGGGTTTAAATATACCCTCTGAGAAATCAAATGAAACAATGCCCTCCCAAAACATGACTGATTCGTTACAGTGTTTTATTTCAAACTGAGATATCCTGATTTTTTTTTTTCCTTTCAGCTGAAGTCAAATAAAGGAAATTAAGGACTGCAACTTCTTATTCCCCAGACCCACCATTTAACAACAAGTGTTTTAAATTGAGTAAATTTTCATCAGAACTTTCCCAAGTGTCCCTAGCAGTAACACCAGAGGAACCTTCCCCCTGGGGAGGGGGCCATGCCCACAGCCACCAGCTGTGCCTTGTGCAGGGCTGTGGGTGCACCCACACGGGAGCACTGGGATTTTGACCTTAAGCTGTCAGCACGCTCTGGCAGATGGCTATTGTGCTTGCCTCAGCACAGCCACTATCTGACAGCCCAAATCCCACATTATTGTTTCCAAAGGAAAAGCATGCTTCCCTTCTTTCTTCTCATTTCCTGAGAGCAATAATTCCTTAATTCAAGAGTGTGTCTAACACTCATTTATCCATGGGGCTGTTTCACAATAACTATTCTGCTTTGAAAACATATTCTACCTTTTCACAGAACAACCAGGTTGGTTTTTTTGTTGTTGTTAAAATGGTGGACGAGCCCCATTCCCCCAGCCTGCTTCTCCTGCTGCAGGACTCCTCGCATGACCCCCTGCTCCTCCCCATCCTACTCTCAGTCAGGACTATCTGAAGAGCAAGAGCTTGGTCCAAGCTCGGATATTCCCCCCAAGTGCCACACTTGGGCTGCTGTGGCCAGCTGCCAGCGCCAAGGCACGTTGTCTCCGGTTACCTCGGGGAGATGGAGCTGTGCCCATCTTTCCAAGAGGAAGCCGGAAGGGTAACAGAGGTTATAAACAATGACTACCTTGTAATTAGCAGCAGTGCAATTACTCACACAAAATGTTGGCTTTGAGGGGGTTGCGCGGCTGCCTGATGAACTTATGTGCCTAGTTTCAGTGCACTGTGCTAATTAATATTTTAAAACAGGCAAGGGAGCAGCTTCAGTGTTGTAAAGGAGCACCGGCAACACATCGTTCAGCATTGGACTCTGCGCAGATACTTAATGCCATCCACCCACAAAACAATGTGCCAAAGGCAGCTCCTCAGCACAGGTCAGAGGCTCAATGGGAGGCACATTCCACCCTGCAGACATGCAGGTCACCCTCAATTAACTTATCAGAGGCTATGAGGGCCCTTCGGGCCTCCTCCAAGCAGACGGTCAGTGGGAGTGGGTTTGTCAGCATGCGCCAGGCACGCCAGGCATGAATCCCAGCGTCCCTCGGCACGTGGGCACAGCCAGCCGGCAGGGAGGAGAGGGCCTCGCAAACCATGTGGGCGGTGCTCGGAGACAAAACAGAGGCAGCGTGCACAGCATAACATTAGTACTGCGGAAATCTGCTAACCGTGCTGCTGAAGCTCACTAGAAAGCCCACAGGGGCTGCAGAAGCAACAGCTTCATTTCTGTGGCATGCTGTGCCCAAGCTAGAGGAACAGACTGGGTCATGCCCAGGTCTTTGCCCTGTGAAGCACCATAAGCCTGCTGCATCCCCACCTCTGTGCAGAGGTACAGTTTTGTGACAGTCTGAGATTGCATGAGAAGATACAGCTGATCAAAATCCTACAGCTTGTCTTCAGGCATGAGGCAGAAGGTGCAGTCACAGCCACTGGTCTTGGGTATTGGCCACAGGGAGCAAAACAAACCACCACTTTACGGGGACATTGACAATATTCGGCTCTCAGCCCTTCACTCAAGCCTTCTCCAGCCACGTCTGGACCTCAATCCAGAGCAGGCTCCCAAACAAGTCACACATTTCAAGTTAAAACTGTCATGGGCCAAGGGAAATCAGTCTCCAGCAGTTACCTTCTGCTGGAATCAGCTCATCATCACGCCAAGGTGGTGTAAGAGCAGCATCATTGCTGATTAAGTTATACCACAACTTCAAGAAAAAAGTCTCTAATCATGTTGTGGAGCCTGAGAAGCCTTGGACATAACAGCCCTGAACCACCTGCAGCACCAGCTGAAGCCTTTCACTCCTATCAACACCACTGCCATTCAGGTATAAAGCTGGGCACTGACAAACAGTAAAGATATGTTGCCTTTGGATATGCAAGTGCGTTACAGTAAGAATGCCAGCATTTGGCTTTTTTTAGAGGTCGTTGCCCTCTGGCTTTCAAAACATTTACAGAAAGACTGAGAATGTCACTCACATCAAAAATAACACAGAAATTTTGTAACATTCCACGTACTCAAAGCACTGTCAAGACTTTAATCCACCCAGTGCTCCTGGGAACCGACATCCTCCTCCTTCATCCCACCACAAAGCACAAGTATTCACAGGAAGTCTGAAGGCAAATCTCCTTAACTGTAAGAATATTTATCCTCTTTCCATGGAAAATATTTTGTAGAGAGAGCAAGAAAACCCCAAAATGTCCAGGAAGAGTTTTCCATTTTCATGTGAAAGTTGTTTTTCAGTAAAATCCTTTTCTGTGAGACTCTTCTCACAAGAACATTTCAGCCACCACTACTTGAAAACGTGTACAACCCAACTGATAATACATGAACACATGAGGAGATAGGATGACTATCCCAGGAGTAGGTATCAGGACCGGGGCTGCAGCCGTTGTGCAACTGATCCCCATCTGCTTCTACTCATGATGCAGCTGCATCTACATGCACTGTGTCATCACCACGCCTGCAAGCTCGTGGGGCTGTCTTAAGTTTTCAGCGTATCTGAAAAGCATTTTTGACTATTTATCTTTTCATCAACTGCATAGTAAGCTTGTGAAGCAACCACACTTGAGACGTAATGTGTTCCTAACTCACGTTTCACTGGGGCCTGCTGTCTCAGCCTTTTCTTGATGATTCACCTGAAATCACGCTCAATAGAAGGGTTTAAGCCAGTGCTTTGTTGTTTTTTCCTGAATTTCTTCTGTGAGTGCCTGAGGAACACATCTATAACGATTTGGGCCTGTAATTGTTTTCAAGGAGCTAAGTCTCTGTTAACAAGCATGCGGATCTAGCTTACATTGTCACATCAGCAGCACAACCAGTAGAAAGCTGTTTCACTATTTAAACCTTTTTCCTGACTCAAGCAGAGCTCAGAGCAGAGCTTTTTGCCAATTCCGACACATCTCAGGCCACTGCTGAGGGATGCCTCTGTGACCAGTGACACACAAGGTCTCAAGCTGATCCATCAAAGTAAATGATGGATCCAGCACGCGTTTATTGGTCAGAGCAAATGGAGCATTTTGAACAAAGAATCCCAGATGTTGTTGTTAGATTAAGACTGTGGTTATACAGTTTATATTTTATACAACACATGCTTTTTTTAGAAGTTCATGCTTCTTCATTACTGTCCCTTTTATGCCCTCCCCCTCAGCTGTTGTAGATATCAGCAATTTTCAAACTGAGGGGCACTGTGAATATGGAATTAAAAGGTGAGCTGGAAGAGGTTTTGTAATCGGAGACTTCTCCTTTTGTAACAGCTCCATTTTATAAAGACACACCTCAATTATAACACTTAACCAATATCAGATCCTAAGTCAATATTTATTCCCTAAAGCTATGCATGTTATGTGATGTGACTATATTATGTGACTGCCTTCTGTTTTCTCCTGCTTGTCTTTTTCAGGTTGAGGGCAGTTGTTCACAGGAAAAAGACCAAAAAAAAAAAAAGAGAGAAAGGAAGAAGTATAATAAAAAATGAAAAAGACAACATACTGTCTCAGCTTAAAAAAATCTTCAACTGTAATTCTCTGGCCTGCTCAGTGTAATTTTGACTCTTTGTTTTCACACAAGCCTAGATATCTTGCACCCAGATTTCTCCCTGAAATCAAAGCACGTTTCACCAATGTCAGCATCAGTGTATCCCCCTGCTACCCGCAGCGTTCAGTGCGGTCGCTGTCAGAGGTACGGAGCTTGATGCTGAAGGGCTGCTGTGAATTTGCCTCCTTAACTTAAAGGAGGTTGGGGAGCTGAAGCTCTGCCAGAAAGCAGCCTCGTTTGTTAATAACACAGCCCATATTTAGCAATGTGTCTCAGAAGTAAAAAAGCACATACTTCCATCTCAACAAAGCCCCATTGCTGTACAGTCAGGTCCCCGGAGACCTCTGGATCCCATTTTACATGGCCAAATAAGGTAAAGCAAGAATTTTAAAAATGCAAACCTGGCCTGAAATTGCCCACAGCTTTGAGGATATATTTTTAGGATTTTTTTTAACCTTCTGTTAACATCAGGGAATGCTGCAAGGCCTCCCTTTTATTACTTTTCCCTGAATATCTAACTTTCAAAAAATATTTTAGAATACAAGTGAGCTTTAAGGAGATGAAGTGGTTGGAGACCAGGGCTGGGAGCAGAGTGGGAAGCAATGTTAAAGAAAACAGTTTTAAAGCCCCACCTGAAACTAAAGTGGTGTGATTTGCCAATAGATACTGAAAGGACATTCTCCAGCAAGCACTGTCTTGAAATGCACACGAGAGGGAAACCATCAGGCTGTAGATATTGAATTTCCCTGAGGCTTTCAGTTCCAGCCCATTGCTGTTAAACTCCACAACTTTCCTGTGGATGAGTAGCCAGAGAAGTCTGTCTCTCTCATGAGCTAAACCTAAGGGAGACAGGACAGGATGAACACTCTGTGATTGCATGTGAAACATCTCTTTTGCAAACATTTCCTAAGGTGGAACTCTGACTTGATTTTCATCTATGCCTCTTCAGCCACAAACACTTCACCCCTTGTCCTCCTGCACTCTCTCCATACCTTATAGCTTCCTATGTCCAAAAAGCATGCAGCTGTTTAACGGGAACCCAGAGATCAAAATCCACCATATGAATGTGCATTAAAACCACAAGTACCTGGGACATGGGAAAAGCAAGCAGCTGCCTACTGTTCTAGTAGAAGCACGAGTACACCAGAGCTACAAAGCTTCATAGACAGTAAGTGCAAGAAAATCACTAGGGAGACAATAAACACATGATCAAGTCATCATTCAAGGGGGTTGAAGAAACACAAATTTCTCAACAAGCTGAAAGTGACATCAGAAAATAAAAAATGGATTTTGGCTCTTTTTTCTGACTTAATGAGGTATTAGGATAATTGGTTAGGCATCGTGGGCCTCCTGAGAAGCTTCTCTTGGCTTCCCTGAGAAGTTAAAACATGGGCACAAAACTAAAACATTTCCTGGCATTACCATTATTGATAGAGGTGATAAGATCGCCTTAATAATTTTTGTGGAAGTGCCATGCCATTAGAGTTATCTTGGTACACTGCTTGCTGGTCTCCTGCAGCTATTGAGGAAATACCCTGTATCCATGCAGCACAAGCAGCTGAAGGCCATTAGAGAAAAGAAGCAGTTTTTCACATCCAAAAACCCATGTTCTACAGGAGATTAGCAACCAAAGCCGTTAATGTGCTAGCTAATCCACGCCATCATTGTCATATGAGCAGCACTCGATTCACTTTGCCCAAATTAAAGGTGAAAGAACAGTTTTAAAGGTTCTCTTTGCCTCTCCCATGAAATAATTAGAAAGAAAATTTAGCAAAGAGGAAAACCAACAAGCTTAAAAGTGAGAAGGACATACGTTTTGCCACATTGCATGCAAGACAGCAGGGGCATAGGTCAGATTTATCCCGCGTCACAGGGTTCAGACCCCAAAACTGCAGTGTTCGCCACATAGTGTTGTCCTTGAAGTCAAGACTGGTGTCTTTCCGTGGGCCATGAACAGCACAGCAGGACCATCCAGACTTCAGATGATTAAAGGGCTGAAGAGAAAACTTCAGCCTTTCCAATCTCATGAATTTTGCACAAGTCAATGCAAGAAGAATTAGGAAGTATCTTCCTCTACAGGCAAATTATATTTCATGTCACATGGTCCCACTTGCTTGACTTCTGTTGTTTGTACTAATACAAGAGCTTCAGACTGGGCTAAAAACTAACAGATATTAAGAAGCATGAGAGTCTAGGATTTTTTTCATAGTCAGAATTATGAAAACAGTGAAAGGCTTCAATCTGAACACTCTTTGAATTTTAATGTCTTACTCAACCAAAACACAGCCCTCCATTTGAATACTACCATGATGATTTTAATGCAGGCATGAGCCTGAGTATCACGCTCGGAGATGGAGGGCTCAAAACTAACTTTGCAGCAGACTTCAACCCTGCTCCACTCAGCACAGGATTAGGAAGCAGAGACACAAAAATTCCCCCAATCCAACCTACCCAACGTTTTAAAAAGGTAGGCTCCCAGAGCTGACATAGGCTACAGTGCTCCCAGGACCAGTCCTTCCAAGCTGACCTTGGTATGGCAAGTCAGCTCCCAATGGCCATAGGGACAGGCTACCTAGAGACCCTCTCCCTGTGTTTGGGAGCTCTGTGTTGGCCCGCTGCACGCTTACCCAGCAGCCCATGAGAGCCACAGGATGCCACACTGCCCAGGCCCATCAGAAATTTGGGCTCTCAGAGAAGCACAGCAGCTATGGGTCTCCTGCCCATGGCCAGCCTGGGCAGGGGACCTGCAAAGAGCAGGGCTCCATGGGGAGGCCTGACAGCTACACCCCAGTTAGCTGGCTTGTGGCCAGGCAGCTCCATCCCTGAACCAAAGCAAGGAGACACTGTGGAGTCTCTACCCACAGCTTGAAACTAAATTTAAAACTATGGAATCTTCCTCTTGCTTTTTTCATGAAGTGTTAAAACTGAGCAAGCTCCTATAAGAGAGTCCTAAAGCTCTTCAAATCAGTTGAGTAAAACTTTTTACCCTTGCCTCTGATGCAGAGGAACTTGGGTGGAATCAAGTTTAGCTGATAATTTTGCTCATTTAAATTTACATTCCCTGCAAACCAAACCCAAGACACTTCTTGTGTAGTGAAGCTCCCAAAAGTGTCAGAAAGCTTTATCCACAGCCGTTTCATATTCTGGAAGTGTTTGTTTTTTCAATCAAGTCAAGCTGAGGAAGATAGCCATACCATAAATAAGGCCTCCTGTTAATAATCAACAGCTGTTTCCCTACTTAGTCTAATTCAAGATTTTGGGGGAAAAAAAAGCAGCCATGTGGAAACAGATTCTATATATATACTTCTGGTTCAGAGCCGAGGAGAGGAAATGTGGATTGTACATCTTTGGATGTCATGTCAGGATCCAGGGTCCAGGGCAGCAGTGGCCAAGGTTTCCAGCAGAACAAGGCTCCACCAGGTGCAATCATGAGCTGCTGTGCTGGAAGCAAGCTTGAAGGGGCAGCAGGGCAGGGAAAGCATTTGGGCAAGAGGCAGCAGAAATATCTTCCTATAGTTGGTCACACCCGGAGCCTCGCCAGGTATGTGCCACCAGCAGTCCCACTGGATGTCCATAGAAAACTGCTGAGCCCAGTTCTTTCACTTGCATTTCTCAGACTACCACATCACATACAACCCCCCAAGGAAAACCACATCAGAACTGAAAACGAAAAACAAAGCACCAATACTTGTCCTACTTTTGGCTAGCTGCAGCGAATGAAATGAAATAGGTCTTTGTGTAGATTTCATGTCTGTGTGCTTGGATACTACAGTGCACTGCAGAACAAAAGTAAATTTTATGCCTAAAACATCTGGTATAAGCAGTTCCCTACATCAGGATGAAGGACAAGAGTGAGGATACATTTTCAAATGCTGTATGGGACTAGGGCTACACACATGCTTAAAGTTAAGGGTGTACTTAGATGACAAGCTTGGGTTGTAGATAGACAAACCTGACCTATTCCTCACATTCAGGCAGGACAATGCTCTATGTGCTTGGCAGGGGACTGAATCACAGTGTCCAAGTGCATGTCTTAAGTTACCCAGTCAGAACAAGAAGATTTGGGCTTTGGCTGAATGCAGAGTCCAGGCTGGATTTCAGCTGGCTTTGCTCTAGGCCCATCTCTGCTTTCTATTGCTCTCAAGTTCAGCAGCCCTCAGCCTTGGTCACAGGACTGGTGCTGCTCTCCTTCACATCTGTAAGTTTTTGGTGGGTTTCCTTCTTGTGCAGCTAATCACAGTAAAATTGTCCAGAAACAAAAGTGCTTGGAGAAAAAATATCCCTGTCCACAAAGAAGCAACATGGAGAAAGGAATCAATCCAGACAAAGTAATAAAACTAGCCAAAAGTTATCAAGGATAGGACAGAAAGAGAGCCAAGGAAACGGGCAGAGGAAAAGGAAAAAAAAAAAGAAAAAAGAAAAAAGTACATAGTTTGATTTCTGAAAGTGTGTTTCTGGGAAAGAGATGTTTGCTTTGGACTTGGAGTAAATCATTGCTAACTCCCTAAGTTCATACCCAAAGGTACACTGGGTCAGGTGTTCTCACAGCCAGGGGGATGCAAAATGCTGATGGATATAGGAGAGCACCTGGAGACCATACCACAGATGTGGGGCTGAGAATTCAAAGCTCTATGACAAGGGACAACCTCAGGAAAAGCTGAGTACTAAAAGGCTTTGATAGTCCAAAAAGTTTGGGAAGCAGGACTGGGGCTTGCAGCAATGCTCCTTCTAAGCAGCAGACAGTCATGCTTTAATTTGCTGAGCTTCCCAGATGAATTGCAGCGATGTACATGCCAGTTTATAGGCAGAGGAAATCCTCCTTTTATGGTTTCCAGCCCCCACTCATTCCTCCTCCCTGGAAGTTTTCATCCTCTCAGCTGAGCCAAGCATCAAATGAGTTGCATGTGTAGTTATGCTCTGAGAGGGCATTAACCCTGGGGAAGCAGACGGTGGTGGGGAATCTGATCATCACCTTTTCTTTCCCCTAAGACTCCTGTTGCAGGCTATTCTAACATGTCAAATTAGCAGCTACTTGCAATTCACAGCAATTGTAAAATGAAAAAGGTGTTAAAATCAAAACAAGTACTTTCACATTTGACTGCAAAGATTAAAGAGAGTAGTTCTTTGCTGGTCACCTGAATCTGTTTTATGAAGACATCTGAAAGGCATTTTTATCAACCACTGAGCAGTATTTACTCACGAAGCTGTTCTAATTGCTTTGGAATGTGCACCCTGGCTGCTGGAACAGCTTGGTCCTGCTGATACACTGAGCAAAGTAATACTGGCTCACAGGACATGCCACTTTATATTCCTCATTCTGAAGGTAAACAGCATGAAATTTAAAAGAACAGGTATAAAGCAAAGGCTGCACAAATGATGACTTTCACAAAACTGCCTTACGTGTTTACAAGAGCAAACTTGTCAGCAAGGAAAAAAAGAAAAACCTACCATGACTGAAGCACAAATCAGTAATTTAGTACTAAATCTATTTTACAGATGGAAATTGCATGGATGAAAATGTATTCCTGGTGCCTACTAAATCAATTTCTGGGATGCAAGGAGTCGTGAGCCCTGCCCACAAGTCAGCCCTGTCATTAGCCTGCTGCCATGCCCTCCTTCAGAGAAACAGCTGAGATATCGGGAGATCAGAGATGACCCACCCAATCTTACCTTAGCCTCCTAAAACTGAAGCAGAACTCCGGTCTGCATTACGCATGCCCAGGCTCACTAAGAGTCTACCCCTCCAAAATTGGGAATCGCTCTATCTGCCTTTAATATATATCAGACCCAAACACTGAGGAACAATCTGGGAAGTGAGGTGGTTTCAAAGGCACTTGCTCTTTGCTTATGTTTCACAAACTCCTAGCGTACTTTTCCAGACAGTACTAGAAAGGCACAGCATAGCTATTGCTTTTATACAAGTCAATGTACAAAACAGGAAAATAAAGGACAAATCAGCCTGATCCTCCCCGCATCTATGCAGAATGATCCCCGTGCAGGTCCTCCTGAGACACACAGAAAAACAGGCAAGCCAATCCCATAGGCCTGAACCCAGCTTTGTAAACCAACTTGTAAACACTGAATGCTTTGATCTGGATTCACAGGAGGAGTGAGCCTCACGTCCTCAGCCACACAGCTGACAGGCCCTGAGCAGTTGCTTCAGACAAATGGGGACCCCATGTTGGGATGAACAGCCTCAGCCGCTGCCCAGAGCCTGCGGGCCAGGCCCTGCCAGCCCTCCTCCAGCACTGAGTTGCCACACACAAGAAAACATTCGAGCACATCATCTTCTACCTTAAAGTCTGCTCTTTGCTTGGACACAAGGGGTATGACCTGTTAAGAGCAAACCTTGCTAAGAGGACAGGTAGGGAATCATCCTGAGTGCAGGCAGATGTTGGAGAATGGCAAGGCAGGCTGAGTGGCCCTCAGCTAGGAGGGCTCTCCTCATTCCTGACTCAGCAACGAGAAAGCTTCCTGAGTTCTCTACCTGTCATCCCACCAGTGCCCCCAGTCTGCCCTGCTCTGTGAGGGCACTGTGGGCAGCTCTCCTTGCATCTCCTCTCCACAGCCGGGCTGTACAGGCAGTCCTCCACAACTGCTGCCTCCCACTTGGCTGCTGCACCTTTCCCCTCACACTGTTGGCCAGCAGTCCGCCTCTCCTGCAACACTTTTTTTTTTTCCTTATTTCTTCCCATTTTCTCCTGCTGTGAAGGGACCTGACCTGGAGGAGAAAGCTTGGAGGCTGCAGAAGGGATCTTTCCCACATGACCTTTTTAATCCTTGGCCTCCTCTGCTTCAGTCAACACCACAAGTACCTTCCCATATGACAGTCACCATTTGTTGCTTAGGAATTAAACATTGACTAAACACATCATTCTGCATAGGCCATTGAACTGGAAGAATGTTTGGTGAGCTCAGCAGCTAGAGCTTTATTAACCGTCTCTAGTGACCTTCTCCTTCAGTGAGGCAAACACAGCACAGTGGTTTGATTTTAAACCCTTCCCACGTGCTCCTTCTGTAACCCACAGCACTCCTGAAGCTCTGATGGCCACACTAAAAAGCTCTGCCAGCAGGTAGCTCCCAACTTTCCTATCCCACCAGAGCATAAATCTTACACGATTCCATGCTTTCGTCACTCCCTGTTCTCTCCAGACTGGTTTGGGCCTTCCCCAAATCATCGCCACCACCTGCATCTGCTGCTCCTTTCACCATATGGGTAAGTTTAAGTGCTGCTCTCCTGTTCCAAAGGGAGATTGTTTCTTTTAGTATGCCTGCAATGTTTGACAAAGCTCTAGAGCACAGGTCAGCTAAAGGTGTGTTGAAACAGAGCAGCCAAGAGATAAGACAACAAATGGAGCTTTACAAACACCAGCGAGTCCATGCATCCAGCAGGATGGTAACAGGAGTCCAAAAATCTCCCCTGGGGGAGGATACTCCCTCCCAGAACAGCAAAACAACCATGAAATGTGTCTTGGAGTAATTATATTCTGAATACAAGTCTGGAAGGGCTGCTCTGGCCTTCTCACTCTTAGGCACTTAACAACAGGAAGAAAAAGATATGAGAATTCTCTGCATTTTCTGAATTCTCCTTTTCCTTTACTTCACAAACACCCTTCTATACTGAATTTATTGCCATCAAAAGAGAAGGACACAGGGAAGAGCTCATATTTCCCTCAAATGCAGCGCTAATATTTCCTGCTGCCTCCTGACCAGGAGGGAAAAATTTTGAATGTTAGGTGGTCTTCTGTGGTTGTCATTCAAGAAAACAAAAGCTAGGAATCCCCAACAAAGTAGGAACACCTCTATCACCTCACTGGACATAGACTGCGTTCCATTTGGTAGCATTTTGCCAATGCTAACAATTGAGTATAGTGTTAAGTACTTTTGAAATTAAAAGGCAGCTTTCAACACTTGCCCTAGATCAATCAGCTCTGGAAAAAAAAACAGTAAAAAAAAAAGTCAGTCTGAACACTGTCTCAACCTGGAGCCAGAAAGCCATACCTAGTCTAATTACATTCTCTTGGAGAATACAACTATGCATACACGCCAGCTATCTCTGAGCTAGGAAAACAACAGCACCAGCATTAGTAACGAGACTCCCTGGGCAGAGTAGACGTGTTCTGACCAATGGGAATCCAGCACAACAGGAACAAAAGGTAAGTCCGATTATAGACTTGAGGTTCCTCACATGAGGCACTTCCCAATTGCTCTCTCTCCTGCCCTACCACACATAGGATTCTTCAAGAAGCGAAGAATAAGGTGTGGTGTACCAAAATGTGAAAGATAGCATCTTGGAGCATATGCCGGAGCCTAACTGTGACCTGGGGGTCAGCATTCCCCAGGGAGGTGTGTCTCACATCTGCAGGAAGAGCGAGGTAGCACATGACTTCTGCTAAGTGCAGTGGGTACATTTTTCCATTAATGTGAGGGAGCTTGGTTTCAGTCTGCTCAACACTGAGTTTACGCAGGCCTACATATTTGCAGTCCTGCCTGTTGGTTCCACAGGCATCTTAGGTCCATGAGTACCATTAAAACGATACAGACCCAAGAAAAGCAAGATCCTGGGAACAGGGCAGGGCAACTGACCCTCTCTAACAATGAGAGGGCAGGCGGTAGAGACCTGGTACCCCTTGCTGGGGAGAACCTGCACCTACTGACCAGCGCCCATTGGGAGGTGGAGGACAGCAGTACGTGCACATCCCCTGAGCATTACATTTCGGTGAGCATAAGGACAGTAAAAACCATTTTCATTCTCAGCTTTTCTAAAGTGCCCTAACCAAGCATTCACATCCAGCTTGGCAGGGAAATGAGAATTTCAAGCTGACTGCTTGTTCGTCACCTACGAGGCACACATTTTTAGTGGAAGCTCCAGTGTCCTCTGGAGGCCCAATTCCCAGCTTGTTTCTCATTCTCTGCTAAAATCATTGCTGCAACAGCTTCTATAGCCTTTTCTGCTCTGAAATCTGCAGTATAGTAATGTAGCAGAGAACAAGATCACTGGCCAATCTCATTTCACTCCTGAGTAAGCAGAATTTCACTATAATCATGATCTTGAGAAGCTAATTCCCTTGTGCACGCTGTTAACACTGCCTGCATTATTCTTCAGCCCTGGAAAGGGAGCAACCTAGCCCCAAGACAGGAGGAAGGAAGTAAATACAGAAGAGAAATTAAACTGCTCAGAAGCCCTTGTTCTTGGCAATGAACGCAAAAAGAAAAGACTTTGATTATCTAGCTTACTGCCATAAGCAAGTGCTTCTTTAGTGGTCTAATTTTTAGTATTTTTTTCCAAGAGATAGCAGTCAAACAACCGTCTGAGAACACAGTTCTCCTGGTGCGCAAAATCCAGATGGCACCACCAAATCTCTTTCCAGATGCAGCACATTGAAAACAAACCATTAACTCTTAGGTGTTATCACGATCCTCAAAGTTACGTTAACTTCTGCCAGCGTAAACCATTGTTGCATCTGCCTTGTTCTCCTGTTGTGAAGTTATTGATTCAACGAGTCTGCACTGAGTTTTGGATTTGTCTTGAAACTTACAGCCTGGAAAGATTTGTATGGCTTCAGGCGTAATTGTCAACATTGTGCATGGCTGCACATTGAACATATCCAGCATATAGGGGAAAAACCGTCTTGAGAAATACCAGTCCATTGCTCCATAAACACGTCTGCGGTGTGCAACAAAGGCAGCAACATGGTGAGACAGCTTGCATCGTTTATCTTCAGACAATCCTGTTATCAAGGAGTGGTTTTCAATACAGACTTTTAGAGGGCCAGAAGAGGATTATCCTTGTGATGCACGCTTTTTTTCGGTTTTAGTCTTGGCAATGACCAAAGTGCATTTTCGAGCAATAACCGCTATCTCACAGGATGAGATGGCCGTTTCTAATGCTTCAGGGTTCGAATTATGACTCCTCTACAACATTGAAAAATTATAGGAAAAACTCTGGCATGATATACGTAGGCTGAAATACTAGCGACTGTTATTTTTCTCTGAAGAAATGTCTGGCATCTTCTGTTTTATTTGCTGCCAGTGTAGTCTTTCAAATGATACAATCGAGTCAAACTCGGCACTTCTGCAAACATGAAACTGTATTTAACTTATCAGATGAACTTTGTACTGGACGCGATTCAAAGGGTGAACTTCAGGTAATAATTTGTTCAAGAACCCCCCAAAGCAAAAAAAAAAAAAAAAAAAAAAAAAGGAGTTTATTTTCTACTTCAATGGGAAAGCTGCAGCATGATTTCTGCTACACACCTTTACACCTTTCAGTATTCAGTATTCTCAGTATTTGTTTCCTCCTTCCTTTCTGCTGCTCAGTCTCTTTCTTTCACTTGTGATTGATTCTAGGCTAATTTCAAGCTGGAAGGCAACACAGGAATACTGAAACCCAACCCTTTGCTCAGTTGCTAAGACTGAAAAGTGAATACTCAGTAGCAGAAAGTTCAAGGAAAATATTTTCACCATCTTTAAGTCTTGTTTACACAGACCTCACCAAACAAACAAGGTATGTTTTTCTCCACCCAGACTGTCAGATGATGACTTTGACGCAGGGAAGAACATTCCCTCGGGCAGTCTTTTATTTCCCTTTTCTTAAAGCATATTTGCAAGAAGAAACATGTTAAAGACTCAGTTCCTTATGTGCTACAGATACCCACATTTTTGACCCAAGAAGAATTGGTTTTAGAGTTGCAAAAAGATGTGAAAGGCCAAAGTGCAGTCTGGAGCAGGAAGCAGGGGGACAGGGGCAAGGCTTGGCTCGGTGCTTGTCACTCTGCTCAGCAGCCACAGGCATATTTCCACAAACAGATCAAAATGTCCTCGTGTTGGCAGCACGGATGAAAATACCAAAGGCATCGACAACCCTCAGCATCTGATCCAACACAAATTACCCTTCCAAAGTCAAGCAAGAGATAACATCTGTGCTTTGCGCGCACTGGTCAAGACTTTAAGCCATTTCAGTAAAACCTATTTGCATGAGAACTCACTCCTTGTTCAGCATCTCCTGAGTCACCAGGACTCTGTCAAAGGCTCATGCTGATGCCAGGATGCCTGCCACTACTGCAGAGTGACAGTGTGCAATGACATTACGTCCTATAGTTTACCTCAATGCACCAGTGCCTAAGGTACTATAGTGCACCTTTCTTCCACAAAAAAAACCCACTCACCAAAGACATATGGCAGCATGAGAATGTCTCTGCTAATTTAGGAGACATTCCTAAGCAGTTGTATCTTGTATTGATTTCATTTTGGTTTTGTACCACTGAAAACAATAAATCACAGAACAGACAATTTAAAAATATTCACCTGTGTCAAGCACTACCTAATTCACAATTGTCCATAATTTCAGCCAATACCTAATTATAAGGAAACCTTTAAGGAAAATTCGCATGATTGGCCACATGAACAGTTCTGCCCCAGGAGGTTGCTCTCCCTGCCACTAGAAGGAAGGATACCTGCTCTTGTTGAACCTGTAGGCATCCACTGCAGCTGTGCACCTAGCAGCAGCTTCTCTCAAGAAGACCCTGCATCATCCTGCAGTTCTTCCTCCAAAGAGTATTTCTCCTGCAGATACACGTATAAAGGAAAGGACAGACAAAAAATACCGTTCTCTACCCTAAGCAGCCTATAACACTACTTCTAATTTAAAGCAAATCTCTAAATTTTAAAGCAAATTAATGAAGAGTTGGCTTTCAGCATAATTGTCATAATATCCATGCAGCAAGTCACTGTTAATTGTCCAGGTCACTCTGTCCTTCTCGGGAGACCACACTTTGTCTCAGCTTCAGGAAATGGCACTGCTATCAGCGGTGCAGCGCAGAAACAAAGATCAAGTTCTGTATCCCTGAGAAGAGCAGCCCAACTTACCAATCAACAGCAGTTCAAAAAAAAAAAAAAAAAGACTTGGTATGTTTTCCCAGTATTTGCCCACCTAAGAACTTATGGAATTTCTACATTTAAGTTGGAGATGGGTTTTCTGGTCAAATACAGAATTCCCACTCTAATGCAAACAGCTCCTTTGTCACTGAAGCATCCAAGAGGGTAACCATCATCCAGTCCCAGTTCCAGAACCCACCAGCATGTTGCTCACCTTTCAGCTACACGCGCTATTAGAGAAGCTGGCAGCATACACCAGGATTCAGGCTGGCTTCCCTTCAGACAGCACGGAAGAGTTCATCCTCCTCTGCTAAAAATCTGCCTTTAAGCTCAGCAGCATCTCCTCAGAGGCAAACGCTAAGCCAGGTGCAACTCAGGAATGATTCTGTTTAGAGAGCTAATCACAGGTTTATGGCAACAGCGAAACTCTGCATAAAGGGCATGCATAAATTTGTTGCAGAACACGTGCCTGGTTTCTGTAGTCTCATTATGCGCTTTGTAAAGGGTGTCTACCTTGTGCGTATGTGCCTGTGTGTTTGTGCAGCACTGCTGGACATGGACACCAAGGGCTATTGAATCCACTAGGGAAACAGCACGATGAAATCATAATCTTGCACCTGAAGTCCTCCATTTTCAGGAATTGCATACCTCAATATCCAGACTATAAAAAAAAAAATGCCACACAGCAAGTTAGTTAACCACCACTTATTTTTTAAGCAAATTAGCAATTTTCCTTAAAAACCAAGTGTGACACCCCTTTCCTATAGCACATTCCAGACGAGTTATTAGACTGAGTCACTGTTAATTTTGTCTAGCTTGTGGCCACTTACTGCAAGGTCTAAAACTACGGGTAGAACAGCAGTGATTAGGCCACGAACTCCGATTTCTACCCTCTAGGATTTTGAAGATCCACAAACATACTTCTGGTCAGCTACCAGCCACCTGTCCAAAGACAAGGGAATGCAAAGAGCAGGGAATTAGTGCCACTCATTCCCCTCAGTCCACATTTTTGAAACAGGTAAGCTGAAAGCAACCCAGAAGAAGAGTCCGTTTGATCCCACTGGGATACCAGTGCCCAACATTCACCCGGGCTTTGGGAATCATTATTTCACTTCCTGACAGAAGGTTACCATGGACCTTCATCACCTGTATTATGGCAGTAGACGCTCCACAAAAATATCTAGCTCCCTTTCAGGATAAGACTTGATCCCCGTAATAGCAAGCTTTTACCCCTATTTGCTCAGGCACAGATGCACTCGTACATGCATGCAAGTGCAAGCATGTAGTTTCCTAATCACTCTGCATCACTTCAAGAAGTTTTCAGCACAGCTTGAAAACAAGCATGTTTCTAGGTCTGACTACTTGGGGGCATGAGTACTGCAAGATATGGCACCTCCAAAAACCTTGAGCCTATAGATTCTCCCTCAATGACAGCATTCTGCACCAGAAAAAAAGGAAGCAAGCTCAATTGATGCAATTGACTCTGTTTAATCTTCATTTATCAGTCAACAGTACAGGAGACACAGCAGGATTGTCTTGTGGTATTTTATTTTCAGGATTAAAAACCCCAATGATATAAATGCAGAGTAAAGCAGAAATAGATGCCAACCCCAAATTTATCTGCTGTTCAAAGGAGGCATCCTGGTATCACAAGACTGAGTTGTACAGATGGGTAAAGCACGAATGGCCAAAAGGAAGAAGAGAAACTGCACAAAACATGAATTGCAAGTAGGTAACTCTTCTTCACCTGGCTCTCTCTGCTCCCCTTCCAGGGTATAAACACACAAAAAAAATCAATTACAAAATACATTTGACATTGAGCAAAATTAAAGAACCAAAATTATTGATACAGGATGTACTTTTTTAAAAAATTAAGAATACATTACAGCTGAATTTGAGAGAAACAGACAGTAAATTATCACAGGTCTACAAAGGTTAAGAGCAACACTGTATCAATGAATACCACAATATGTAAATATTTAGAAATACAAAATAAATTAGATTTAGGAAACAATTAAGCTGACATTGCTATTCCAGGCCTTACAATTAAGGGTTAAAGCTTGTTTACAGGATTAAAGACTCGTAGGGAAATAAATATGCTTAAATATACACACACTTCCGTGAGACTGACATAGTTAGTGGGCCTGACTTCTTTTAAGTGTCAAATAGAGTTTGGCTCAACACTCTAACCCAAAGTGCTAGCAGGATGATCACATATCTACTTAGGACTAAGGAGAACACTAAGTTCTTACCCACATCAGCCCACATTACACATCGTTAGCACAGAATCTGCCACTCTCCAGTATATGCTTGGGCTCTTCTACCAGTGTGAGTCAAAACAGATCTCATCAGCGTGCTCTGCTGCACAGGGGTCTCACGCAGGGTCTCTGACCAGCGCCCATGCCTTGGCCTCAGGAGAGGTGCGAGCCCCGCGCTGTGCTTACACCTCCCGGTGACAGCGGGTGCAGCGTTTCACTACTGCAGAACTGCTTTTCAAATCTTTATTCAAAGAAAAGCTAACCTGAGGTGGTTTGAGTTTTGAATCAAGTTCTGCGTTAGTTCTGGTCTTCACGTTGGACAACTGTTCTGCACTCAAAGCAACCACCACAAGTTTGCCTGAAGTTCTGTCCCAAGAAGTGGTCCTGACAGAAGAGTTTCAGGGATGGGTAACGATATGCTCAAGTCTACCTGGAATTCTTACTGAAAGTGCATATAGACTCTAATAAATATTTTATATTCAAGTAATCAAGTCACATGTGCTCTGTCGACTGACTTTCATGCTTGATCTATTTAAAATCGGAATTGCCAAGCCCTGTATTTATTTATAGAAGCTCTAAAACGAGGCCTGTTCATTATACAAGAATGAACTCTGACACCTGAGACAGGTACGCAACAAAAATATTTCCAAAGGCTTGGCCAGATCAGAGCAACAGATAAGTACCTTGCCAGACGCCCTGCTCTGAACGCTTCATCTTTACAGCATGAACGCCTTCTGAACTCCCACATATTAATTCAGGACCAACACAGCAGAAAACAACAGGTGTCAGAAGCAAAGATCTCATTTTCCTCAGTTGCTTTCTTCTTCTCTGAAGTGTGAGTTTCGCAGCAATGCTGATTACGAAGAGGCTGCTGTTCAGCTCTGGAGACTCCCAGCACGAGATGTGTCACTGACCACAGCAGCACCCCTGAAACACCCCTTACCAGCGCTGTCTCCAGTGTTATTCTCACCACCCCAGCAAAGCACCTGCAGGAAACTTTGACAGCAGGAATTTCTGTTTATATTTTGAGAACAAAAGACAAGAAAGAAATATCCTCAAAACAAGTAAGCAAACAAAAAGTTACAACTCTCAGCTCCATGATTGTGTTAAATAGGACCATAGTCCATCCCCCCAAAAAAACAGAGCTAAGAAACTGATAGTCTGCAAAAACTAATTAGCTACAACTCCTACAAGCACACTGTAAGATGCTAGAACTCACACGTTCCTAACACTCTTCTCCCTGCTGCTCCCCACCAGGATATGCACAGAGGGCTGCTGAGCCCCAGGCGTGCCCTTGGGCTGTGCCTGGCAGTGCTCAGTGCCAGCAGCATGGGCACACCACCAGCGTGCTCAGCATTCAGCGACCGCGCACGAGGAAGAGAAGTGACAGCATAAAACAGCATGGAGGTAAACTGAATCTGTCATAACAAACCATATAAATAATTACTCAAGAACACACATTTCAAGTACTTTGCCTCAAGCAGCTATTCGTTTACTGGCTTTTCCTCTCCCAGCACCTACAAAAATGACCAAGTCCTCAAACAATTCCTCTGGGAGGGTTTTCCACTGAACTGTTTAGAAGTGAATCCTATTGCTTTGGGAAGATGCAAGCAAGACTATGACTATACTTAACAGAGGCAGGCCTGCATCAGCCACACAGACCCCTCAGCCTTCTCCTGCACTAATGCCAGTCTTCATTTCCCTCAAGCTCACACACACACGGCCTTGCTGGCTGCTAGCTGTTCCACACCCGACCCAGCTGCAGCCCTCTCAGAGCAAAGCTCTCAGCGGAGCTTCTCAGGATGAGCAGTGCCCAAACCCGCTCCACACTGCTGCCAGAAACCTGGCTAAGCACCGCCACACCCTGAGCGAGGATCCCAACGCAACCTACTGCCCTACTTCCCTAAGCCTTGCTTCCTCCCAGGTCACCTTTTCCTTTTAATTTCTGTAACGCTGGAAAATTAAAGAGTCCACAGCTCAAAGCGCAACTCAGAGAGAGGCTGAGTTTCCCAGTGTGTGAGGGAATCTGGATGCGAGGCTGTGCCAGAGAGGTAAGTCCACTACACAAACAGCTTTGTTCTGGGCTACTATACGTAACAGGAGAAAGGCAGCTCTTGCTGCTTAGAACAGTTCAGAACTACCCTAAAAATCAATTCTAAACATGAGCATCAACACTGCCCAGAGCACCTGCAGGAGACGTCCTGTAGCAGGCAATCGTACCTGCCAGGCACCGCTTCCTACCAAGAAAGCCAGGCTCCTCGCAGAGGCAGAGCACCAAGCACTGCTCTGAAACAACACCAGTCTCTTCAGACAGGCCAGACTTACTGAGATGTTTCTCCTCCTATCTCACCATTAATCCTAAAGCTATTTTCCATTTCTTGTCCCTCTGCTAACACTTGACACCGAGCACATCTTTGTCCTCTTTCAAGAGGCAAGAGCCAACAGCTAATACATAAAAACTTCTGAGTTTGCACTCAAAAACACCTAACCAAAGCCCTGAGTTACAACCATCACATCTCTATTCAAATAAACAAAACAGAAGAACTAACAACAGTCATTACTCTGCACACACAATATAAATAATAGATAACCCTGAATAAATCTCTTTTGAGGTAGATATATACAGTACAAAATAGATTAAGGGTCAAATGCAAACACCATACCTATTTCACCTTCTCATCTTGTCCTCGAGCTCTGCAGGAAATCCTGCACGTGTATCATTTTATTCCTGCCTCAAGACAACTTGCAGCTAAAAGACCACTGAAGCAAAATCTGTCTATTTAATATCATGGAGTTTTGGCCCTGCAAGAAGTACATTAACAAAATTCAGATAAGGGAAAGCCAGGTATTTTAAATAACTCTGCAAACAAAATAGCACTGTTCAGAACAAGTTCTAACAGTTCATCCAACAAGAGAACAGGAATAAAAACCTTTTGCTAGAGTTTTCAAACAACATTTTGAACTAGAAAGTTAAGCTTTAGTTCCCTAAAACTGCTTTTCTTTACTTGCCCCTGCCTCACTGGAAGACAACACAAAAGGAGAAAGACTGAAAGACAGAATCTCCCCAACCCCTAGGAAAAAAAAAAAAGATTCAGTTTAAAAGAAATGTAAAGAACTCTAATGAAAACCATGCAGCAAACAGATAAGATAAATCACATCAGTCTGCTCAGAACTTGGCCAGGGTTCACATGTAAGGCTTGCAAACCCTTAGATAAACTTGTTCTGAGTTCAGAGCTGAGACAAACAAGCAAAACAGTTTGGGATTTTTCTGTGCTGTCACACCACGATGGCAGACGTAGGATAATATAAATCATAAACCCAGAGACTCATTTTTCTTTTGTATAAAACACCTGTAAAGACAATTAATTCTCTTATGAATCGTCTAGATTAATACAAGTTAATAACCACTGAATAATTAATGCACCAGCAGTTGCCTTAGGAAGATGACCAAGAAGCATCTGCTAACCCGTCCCTTCTGTTGTGTTTTAAACCCAGGATGAACAGACCATAGGACTGCTGTCAGCTCGTCAACTAAGTGCTCACAAGTACCAACACGTGACTGCGTTGGCTCAAGCATGTCACATCTGTTGTGAATCACCACAAAAATCAGTACGACTACACTCAGTCGACACTGATGCCTGCCTGCCTGCCCTTGTGAGCGCAACTTTGTCACAGGCAGGTAAAGGCCGAGGAAATTCCTCCCACGTAACTGTGGGGGGCTCCGACTGCGAGCGTAACATTTAGGTCCAATATTGTAATTCACTGGCACGTGGTAAACTCAGAAATCCAATACTTGGCTTTTGAGCAGTCCCTATCCATTCTGGTTTTTTGATACTTTTGATACCAAGCAAACTCCCACTGAGCTCATCTCCATCCACAGAAGGACCATGTGGGTGAGACACTTTCTCCACAAATCTTGACGGATGAAAAACAGATGACCAGCAAGCGAGAAAAAGGTTGCTGTTTTTTGTTTTACGTTTCTCAGAACATGAATTCAGGATTGTTAATTATGATCCCGATAATTTAAGGACTGAAATATTCTCTAAATTAATGCCAAAAGAAACACGTTAAAACATAATCACAATAAACAATTAAAGTAAAACACAGAGGTCCCGAAGGAGAATTTGGAGGCAAAAGAGGCAGCGCATGCCATGCCTCTGCATCTGGGGCCCACAGGATCCTTAGGATATTCAGATATTCAATACTGTAGCAACAGCTTCTCACTGAAGAGCAGTGATACTGGTTGTTGTGTTTTTCTTTCCCCTTCCCAATTAAGTCAGAGGTAGTGTCCAAAACAGCGTAACAAATACAAGAGCAGCATACAGCTGAGATCAGCTATGCCTGAGGTGGCCAAGGAACAAAAAGGTCTTGGCTGCAATGGTAAAACTGCTACAAAGGGATCAGCAACGATCCTTGGTTTGAGTCTTTGAGCTGAGGAAAGCAGGATGCACAGAGACACGGTGAGTCGAGTCACCAGGGAGATAGGTCCAATAATTGGGTACATCTGCTTCAGAGGCCAGCCTCTTGTTGGCAGGCAGACAACACTGTACTGCAGCAGATGTGTGCATAACTTAGGCAAACACGGGGCCACAAAAAGCCATGCAGCAGCACTCAGGGCTCTGTGTTGCACTCAGATCCACAGAACCCTGGAAGAAAAGAACCTCCTGTATATGATTTTTTTTCTTTTTAAACCACATTTCCCCTAGAAAACTTTGTTTTAAATAAACTGGTTACAGTAGGTTTCACTTAAAAACAATAATTAGCATAGTTGAAGGAATACAGTAGGGACACAGCATTCAGGATTTAGTCGAAGATTCATCCTCTTCTAGAAGAAGGTCATTTAACGCAATAACTGTAGCAGCAAAGTCCACTAGCTCCACGAAGTCGGATGTGATTATGTTAACACCCATAACACCTGGTTTCTGTGCTTTCACCCAATTCAAAATCATGGGCAGGTTCCTAAAGGAAACGAAAGAAAGGAAAATCAAACATTTAAGAAGACACTCAACTACAGGCACTCTGCTTATTTTAAATACAGCATACTCTTTGCTGATTTCTTTTCCGTATTTGTGATCAGGTCCCAACTGCCACTCAAAAATGCATCCAGCATGAGAAGTGCTTAACACAGCAAGCAGTCATGAGCTGTCAAACAGAAACATTGGTCGGTCATCCATCCAAACTACCAGGTATACAAAATAAAATTTATAAACTCAATTTCCACCTACGTGCTTCAGGATTTAATGCCGTGGGCAGCATTACATGGTGTGGGCAGCACACACGGCACTTCTACCAAACACCTTACAGCCACCCAGAGCAACAGGATGAGGGAAAGCAGAGCTGGATCCAGCCCCCAGCACTGTGAAGCCTGAGCATCCCACCAGATGCTGCTGTAACTGGAGAAGGGTGAGGTGTGCCAGGAATTGTTTCAGCTCTACAGCGGGGAGAAATTTCAGTCATTTCTTGGACAGATTAAGCCAGGAATCTGCACAAGACCTTTTGTATTACAATATGCTAATCTCAGAGTTTTCAACATAGAGAAAAATGACTAAATACATTTGAATTTTTTTAATTAGTGCCATAATATGCATATATTAAACGAGAAGATAGCAAGCACACAGACTAGCTAACAGAACAGGGAGAAAAAACCCAAAACTCCCACAGCTCTTGCTCCAGAAAAAGAAACTTGTCAAGAACGAAAAAAGAGGGAGAAGTAAAGGAATGGGTGCTCTTCGTACCAAGGGGTGACACAGATTTTACTCAGCTAAGTGTGAATGTTGCATATTTCTCCTTTAGCAAGAGCTCCAGAACACTTAAATATTCACACTCAGGCCAGTATTTCCACACAAGAAAGCAGACATCTACATAACTGCAAAGACAGGTTTGTGCATAGAGATCAGCCAGCACGTATAAATGCACAGGGGCCATTGTGCTTTAACAAACTGTGGTTTCTATTTTACATTTTCAGTTTACTTTCAAATATGTCCGTGGTAACGATGGGATGGGGTAGGAGGAAGGGATGGAGCTGAGCAGGGCTTCCAGCCTCTCCATGGCTAAAACTCTAGGTCTGTGCCAGAAATCATCTGAAACAAAACTGCTTGTTTTATTTCTGCTCTGCCCTCGTGAGGCCCCATCTGGAGTGCTGTGTCCAGGTCTGGGGCCCCCAACACGGGAAAGACGTGGAACTGTTGGAGCAGGTTCAGAGGAGGCCACAAAGAAGAAGATCAGAGGGCTGGAGCACCTCCCCTACGAGGACAGGCTGAGGGAGCTGGGCTTGTTCAGCCCGGAGAATGCTGCGGGGGGACCTGATAGCAGCCTTCCAGTATTTAAAAGGAGATTATAAACAGAAGGGGAACCAACTTTTCACAAGGGTAGACAGTGATAGGACAAGGGGGATGGTTTTAAGCTGAAGGAAGGAAGGTTCAGATTAGATGTCAGGAGGAAGTTCTTTACCAAGAGACTGGCGAGGTGCTGGCACAGGCTACCCAGGGATGTTGTGGATGTCCCGACCCTGGAGGTGTTCAAGGCCAGGTTGGAAGGGGCCCTGGGCAACCTGATCTGGTACCAGATCTGGAGGTTGGCAGCCCTGCCTGTGGTTTTAGGGTTGGAACCTGATGATCCTTGGGGTCCCTTCCAACCCAAGCCATTCTATGATTCATGATTTTTGATTGTTCTTCACTAGTTTAAACACAAACTTTATACTTAATGTACTCTTGTCTCGCAGTTACACTATGGAGGTGTAAATTAGATTGATGCTTTCCGTTAAGTATCCCCACCAACCGTGTGTTTACATCTAGGACTGGTGCTTACTGTCACAAGTTGCATAAAGAACCTGAGCACCATCTAGTGTTGAATGCATACCAGTGTGGGCAAAGAGGATACCTAAATACGCTGTCAAATACCTTTTGCATTTAATTATCTCTTACTTGACTAATGTCACTAAACCAATAAATTCCGTGATTTACACTTCACTTGGAATTTCCTCATTTCTGTGAGCAACTTTCGTGATTGTGAAACTACAGCACTTGCTCTTTCTAAAAAGAATTTCTAAGCAAAGTTGTACTGACTTCTGTTTCAAAATAATTTTACTTTAATTATTATTAAAATGACCAATGATTCTCCCAAGTGAACATGAATTGGCTGCTATAAATGTGTGTTCATCTCACTGCTTTAATACTCAGATCAGTTACAGAGATAATCATGAGAGTCACAGAGCCAGTTAAGGCAGGTGAGCTCACTTACACAAGTTAATTTAGAATTCAATATCATTTGAGCAAGATAAACTGCTAGTGACATCAGAACAGACAGTATTAAACAGTGAGCCAGGAGACTGGGTCCCACCAGGACTGGTACAGTTTGGGCAATTTTTGGCAGACAGGCTAAAAGGTGATAATATCCCAGAGCAAAATCATATGGACCCTGGTCATGCTGTTAACACTATCAAAGTTATTGGCCATCTACTACTTAAACCCAAACCCTCTTCTACCATTGACTGTTATACCATTTGCTCATTAGTAGGATCATTAGAAGTCACACTGCTCATTTAATTTTTTTATAAGCCCTGACGTAAATTACTGCCCCAGGTCTTAAGTTTTGGTCATGACAGAAACCAGAGAATTGTGGGCTCAGTTTTACATTAGTCAGTACAAAAAAAAAAAAAAAAAATCCTTTCCCCTGTAGCAAAATAGCCCTCCCCCCCCCTCCAAATTGAAGTTACGAGTTAGGAACAAGAGGTCCAGCCCATGTCTTACAGGATCACACTCCAAGAGCCCCAGTTACTAGAAAATATACTAAGGCTTACAGTATATACCATTACTCTTCAAAAACTCATGATTTTTAATGATTGCAAATCTCAGCTCAGCAATAGTAATGAAGCAGAACTGCATCCTTCCTAAAAGGTCAGCAAGTCTTACTTTTAGGGAAAGATTACAGTTTCGTGCTTACTCAGTGCCACTTCAACATGGAATGTTTTAAGTAAAGAACTGAGAAAAGTGACAAGTCCTTACCTATGAACAAGCGTGTTCTTCAGACCACGGATCAGATGTCGTGCAATAGTTTTCACTCGAGGAGTGAGAATTGCTTGAGAGACATGAAAAGTCCCGTAACGACTTCGTTCCTCAAGAGTGGTCTCCAGGAACTGTAAGAGTTTGTGCACGTTGGTTGTATTAGCCCATGGGGCTGGCATTTTATTTCCTGGCCATAGAAAGGGAAATTCACGGTACAATGGGTAGTGGTAGAAAATAAGAACCTAACAGAAACAAGAAAGAGGAGAAAAGATAGATAATTCTTAACTATTTTATTTATAAACAGGGTGGAGCACTGGCTTATGCTTAAGTACCGCTGGAGCTAGCATAGCAGTGAAAAAGAGGATTAAGTAAAAAGAAATTAGTCCTGAGTCACGACTGTCAGTCAATTTACCAACAAGGGATGGAGATCATTTTGATTAGCTATGAGGACAGGACTGCTTCAGGCTTTAAGGATCACGAGTTTAAAATGAAAGAGTGAAATAGTATAGTATAGTGAAATGTCATTCAAAGCACTCTGATTAAAAGCATTTCAGAGCACTGACAGATAACATAACCAAAGGCAAGGACTTCAGTTATCTTGACATCTCCTATGTAACTCCTAGTAAATGGCTAAAGCACATGGGGCTGTCCAGCATTTCAATAACATTCAGTGAGAGCGAAATGATGCTGAAGTCAGTCTTACTTTCAGCGCTATCTTCTCTAAATCAGAAATCAGCATTTTATGCCATGTAAGGTGGCTCTCTGTAAGAGGGCAGCACAAAGACGCAACAGTGTTATGAACAAATCTCACATATTATATATATATTTTTAATATATTTTTTTATTTTTATTTTTATTTTTGACTTGTGAGGTAAAGCACTTAATAGCACCAGTTCAGGGGTATTCCTCAAAATCTCACCTAATTTATCGTTCAAGAGTTATGTGCAGTCACTGAAACCCTGTTCTCTCAGTCTGCACGTACGCATGCGAGCAGTTACCACAGACAAGAGACACGTAGCCCTGCCACTACAGATGCAGACGGCTGTAAAGAAGCTAAGTTCTTTAGCCTCTCTTAGTCATGATGGACTTCACATGCTTTAAATACACCAAGATGATGACAGTTTATTGCATCTTCAAAAGTCAGCAAAACAGACTCTCAGAAAATAAAACCACTGGTAAGGAGCACAAGGCCCTGAAAGTACTATCATTTAAATATTTAATGAGCCCCCACAGCAGGCTTTAGATTAGCCATCAGCAGTGCTCTTAGCTCAATATCTCAGAGCAAATCTCACCCAAACTACCTATTTAAATCTTAATTTTTCAAGTTTGAAAAACACTACAGATCATCCTTTCCTCACCTGATGCTCCTTTTCCCACATGTACTGTAACGTCACATATTCTACGCACTCAACGGAACAAAGTTTGGATCCAAATGCTGAGCGAATCCTGTTGATCAAGTAGAAGTGATGGCTGTCATCCATGGCATAGAAGTGATTGAAATCCAAGAAGATGACTTCCCTGGGGTGTTGCTCAAGAAAGGTGTTGATCTCCATCAGTCCATCCCATACTTTGATGCCAAACAATCCATGTATGAAGTAAATCTCCTGTCCTATTTCCCCAGGTTTGGAAGATACACGAAGATCAAAGTAGCGGATCCCACCTTCCAACTGCTCTTTGAAAGTCAGATTTTGAGTCACTGACCATTTCTTCATAATCTTTTTAACCAAAGAGATTTTGGCCAAGCGTTTGATGGCTGTGGCTTGGTCTGGTCCCACAGGAGATTTCTCATCAACCCAGTAGCTGAAAGAATCGTGTGACCCTAGAAAAAGAAGCCAAGAACAGTTAGTTGTAAAGGAAAAAAACTTGGACTCTCCCCAGCACACACACAACTGAAGTTTAAAAAAAAGTTATGCATGCGTAGCATGGCCACAGAAGAGCTGTGCTCAACTCTTTGCCTTTCAGAGTATCCTTCTATACCCTAGGCTTTCCCTAACTTGTTCCTCATCTGTACAAAAACAATGTACTGTTCTCAGAGCTGGAGCAGTGTTCTGAGTGAACATTGACATCAAAGCACTCTGAAAATGACAGCCATAAGACAAATACCAGTGGTAAGAGAGAACTTCCATCCAAACCCTGTTCTCCATTTACAAGCTGTCAAGCTACCTCCAAAGCTTTCCTAGAGCCTGGTGGATCATCGGTTTAAAGGTGGGACTCCAACTTCACTGAAAGAAAACCTCAGGCTTAATTTTCATTCCACCTGGTAAATCCAATCATGACTTACATCAGAGTTTTTGGAACACATCTTCATTCATGTGATGAGTAGAGGGACATGAACATGCATGCTTCACCAGCATAATTCACTTTAGCCCCAAGATGGTAAATAAATGATTAGTAGTCTGAAGAGTGGTAAACGAATGGCTGAACTCAGAGGTAAAACAATCAAGTTCAAGGTAACACCAGTTAAGCCTGAGATTTTCTTTCAATCAAGTTGGAGTCTCATCTTAAACCAGCGTTGTTAGATACTGTTGAACAAGCTCATGAATTTCTCTTCAACCTGGAAGTGACTTCCAGCAGCCTCAGCTACAACGAATATAAAATTCATCAGAAGGAAGACTATCAAAACCGTCAGTACCTGCTCCTGAAACACAACATGCACTTTGGCAGAGAAATTGCAGCTGCAGTATAGAGTTTTTGATTAATAGAAAAAACTCAGAAATTCAATATGTGATAAGAAACCTGAGAAGTAACAGGTCCCTCCAAGATAAGAGTTTTCAAGATGAAGAAATATCCCTAGCTGAGTCAAATCAGTGACAGAATTGCAACTGAGCAGTGCAACTGTTTGCTCTGCATTGGGGCAGCCAAAAGCAAAAGACGGGCAGAAGCTGAGCTACCACAGAGTGAGGATTACCAGAGATTTCTAGCTATTTACACCAGTCACCTGCATTCTGGCCAAGAAGCTGCAACTGCTCCAGCCGAGACTTCAGTAATATTTTCTGCCTGCAGTTTCACAGCAAAGCCCTAAACATCCCTGCATCCCTTTTTATCTTCAGGAGAGCCGACAGCAGCTTTCCCATGTAGTCAGAGCCCACATGCATCCTGCAAGCTCACCCTGCTGAAATGCAGAGAAGGCACCCTCACCCCCTGCTCACCACCAGCAGCTCCCCCTCCAGCTGCCTGGGGGCTGCAGGCACCACACCATACTGCCTGTATCTGCCTCTTCCCTTCCTGCATGGACCAGAGTCCTCGTCCTCACTCCTACAGCTGTATTTTTCTAGAATTTCCTTCTTTATAGGGTTGCAGAGTGAGGCAGAGAAAACCTTATGGGAATTATAGATTAAGACAACAGCAGAAGCATCCACAGCCCCCCTTTACTGAAGCCTTTCGTTTGTCTAGAAGTGCTCACTTGAAGGCAGATGCATTTCTTGCCATGCAAGGTCAGAGCTGCAGATGAGATTATGATCTCAATGGGATTACCTTGTCAGGGTTTTTTAATCCAAATGGAATAAAGGAGCAAACATCAGTTCACAACAAGCTAAAAGCACTCTTTTCTGCATGGATTTCAACTAGTTTGAAAGTTCTGAAAAGAAACTGAAATTTAGTTTCCAGACTCTACAAATGAATACTTAAGAAGTAACTCCTAACCAGCCCTTCAGCTACCCTTCCTCGTCTCTGTAAAAGCACGCCTCTTACACAGCTCTCCCTTCAGTCATGGGGAAACAAGTGACAAGTAACAAAAAAAGCTGTTTTTGAGAGGTGTCAGCTTAAACAATTTAGCTGTCACAACACACCACATCAGAAAGTAGCTGTCAGCTTGGGAGTGCCGTAGTTTTTTCCACCCCCAAATATGTAACCCAGGACAAAAACAGCACTACTAATACAGGACCAAACACCTACTGAAGACGTTCCAGGTGCCATGCAAAACCTTGTTCATAAAGGAAGCTGCAATTCACAGGCATTTAAGTTTCACACACCTCCCCCTAAAGCAGAACCAGCCTTCCAATCTTCCGCAATAGTAGACTTCATTTGCAAGGGAATTGTCTTCTGCCTCTGAATAAGTCACCTGGCACAATTTTTAGTATTTTTAAGTTCTCAATTCATTTTAACTTCAAGTCTCTGCTAGAACAAAGCCATAAGAAATATTTTCTTGGTTATAGCCAAGACTGTGCACCAGCCTCCAAAAAACTCTGCCTATAGACAAAGTCACTCACCGTGATGCCCCCTCAGACAGGGACGCTGTCTGATAAACGGCTCCGGAATGAACAGAATGACAATTTTATATGGCATCAAGTATGTTGTTGTCAACTTTTAAGGAGCTGTCTAAGCAAATCTAAGCCAAGAAACAGTTTGTTTACTAAGTCTGATAATATATTCCACAGCTACAGAAGCTTCTTTCCATTGCAGATGGCCATATGTAAGGCACATGTAAGGATACAAAAAGCCAATTTCTCCTTGCAGTGTCACAGACCAAATTCTACTTACAGCTGTAAAGAGAAGAATAAGCACCAAATGCGCAGTGCAGCTTTTTCAACACGTACTTGAAGAACTGCACTCCCACAGAGGGCAGCTATTTAAGAAACCAAACTGTGTGATGTGCTTCCAGCTAGAGAAGATGCTTAAAAATCCTGTACTGCATCTACTTAAATCTCAGAAATGAGACTTCTCATCTACAATGATGTCAACATATGCATAATCAAGTAGAACCTGCACTAGAGCACCTGAAGAACAAGCTCTCCATTTAAACAGAGGACTGCCTCCTTCCCAGCACAGGGTACCATCATCTGTACTGAGGACGAGAAGACACAAGAGTGCAGTCACATCCCACAGCATCATTTACAGAAGGCCAGTGGTGAGATCATAGGCATATCCCTCTACTTCTCTCCCCCGTCCCATTTGGGGAGGGGGGAGAGTGAGTGAATAACTGTGTGGAACTCAGCTATCTGCTGATATAAACCATAACAAGTACCTAGGCCAAGTCTGAACGTTTTTATATCAGTAAGAGAAAAATGAACCAAAGATCTGAAGCAACATTCCTGGGTGCTTGTTGGGATGAGATGTAGGTGAGGATTCACAGCGCCCACCAAGCCCTTCTCTGATTTAAGATCACTGTGTTACGTTACCAGCTCAGCCACTGACTTTTAATAGCTTAGCTGTGATGTTAAAACTACATGCTAAGTTGATCGTGCGAAACTAATGATGCAAAACTAACCCCTGCTCTCTCCTCTCTACACCTGATCCCCATGGTAGACCTGGCCATTCTGCATGAGCCAGGATGGTTCCTGAGCCAGCATTATTTTCCTGAAAAAGCACGATGTAAAACACCACCAATCCTGTACAATTCCAAAGGCAAGAGCCTACAGCAGAAACAAGGAGCACATGAGCTACATTTTGTTGGGAGCTCAGCCTTAGAGCTGCTAACCACACTCTCAACTATGCACTAACAAGGATACATGAAGATACTCAGATACTGCAACGTTGTACAGTATCAGCAAAGGGGGTGGCAGTCACCGATCAAAGCAAAAATGGTTTTGTTGGTCTCATGTCTTTCCACTGCACAAAAATGGGAAGCTTGAAGAAAAGCAGTCGCACTGCATCAGATGCCCATCTATTTAACGGCCACAGGCTGTGACATGGTCACAATAGCACTGAAGAGGTCTCTCTCAGACACCAGATTGCTAAAATGGATAGCCCTCAGGTTTATCCTCGCAAATGCAACTGTGGATTAACTTCTATTCATACCTTTAAACCCCTTTTTATTCTCATTACACTAATTTCCCAAGTTAATTGTATGTTAAATAGATTGCTACTCAACTCAATTTGTATGTTAAATAGATGGTATTTCAGTGTTCAGGATGACTTTTTTGCTGCAGTGTTTGTGCTAATTGTTAGAAAGCAGCCTTTTATCAGCACATCTGCAGCAAAGCCTTAACTTTCCAATGTGTCTATTTGTCATGCTACTTGGTCACAGATAGCCTAATTAACCCATGGTGGAGCTCAAACAAATGACATTAATCAACAGAATGTTATTAAGCCCTGAATTTCAGCAATTACTGGCTGCATCTCCTTGCGTGATCTCCTACTGTTTCCACATCAGTGCTTTCTCCATGTAGAGTTGCAGTGCGGAGAATGGAATCAGCATCACCTTCCAAACCCATGGCATCCTATTACAAGCTTGCCGTTTTGCCTTCAAGGGATGTTACAAATATGAATACGTGGCACACAAAAAGCAGATCTTCCAAAGAACGTCACACTGCCAATTATGGAGGCCGCTCCAAATGTAATGCCTCCTATTTATTTCCACAGAAACTACAACAGATGCAAAGAGCACAGTAACGCTGTTTGACAGTGTTTTGTAGATGAGAATTCAGTCTGCTTTTCAACATAGTCACCACCGTTAGTTGATCTGCACAGATGAACTGATCAAGGCACTCTTCATTTGGAGGTGTGACAGCTGGGCATGGCTGCCCACAGAACACATGTTGTCTTTCACATCACTGTCACCACTGCTGAAACGCATCACCACCGCCTCACTGTGCTCACAGCATCTGTTTGGTCTCCAGAAACGTTCAGCAAGTGTCAATGAATGTCAGTGGGTGCCGTTTTTTCCACATGGAGGAAATCACTTCCACCCCTCGGCTCCATCCGCACTCCCATGTCAGACGCCATTGTGTCAGAGTGCCCCTCTGCTGCCATCTGTCACACAGCAACAACATGGAACGGGATGTTGGTGGGAAGGTCCTATGGCTCTGCTGCCATCCCACCAACATCTACCTCTGATGTTGTGGGCCAGCATAACAAAATAAGAGGCATTACTTTCCAAGCAGCAGCCCTCATACTTTCAAAAACAGGTAGTTACATCACTAGTTTCCCTGGTTGCAAGGCTGTGGACAGATGCCAGACGCAGTAGTTAAAGGTACTTTCTGCAAAAATCTGGCTAGCCAAGAAACAACAATGAAAGCAAAAGGGCAGGAGAGTGCCTAGTCATTGAGTTTAACTGAATCAGAATAATTTGTTTTGATCTTCGCATTAATGAAATATTAACATGATGAAAAAGTGACAGAAGACCTCTCATGTGATGTTGAGCATTCCTAAGAGGCAAGGTTGAAGCACTGTACCAACCCATTAAAGGCATTAAAGGGTCATCTGTGGGCAAAGAATCGCCCTCGCTGTAGCTGACGCCAAGACTTCTTAGAGCAAGCTTTGCTCACTGCGCAAAGCACATTCCCTGTATATTACAAAGCACCACAAATGACAGAGTAGAAAACTTTACACAACTAAGACACTTAAAAGGACAGCAAGCAAGTTCCAAAAACACAGGATGCAGATGCTAGCAAATTTAGTCCCACAAATGTTCCTCTAAACCATATGCCCTACATGTGCCAGAATGGAGGGAAAATGGGATAAATAACAGTGCCTCACGGAGCCAAGAAGTCCTCAGGATTCAGGTCATTAGCAATCCAGATTTTCTCATCAAAAGATTAACTTCTTAAAAGCTCTTCGCTAATGAAAAACAAATTGAATAGTTCATTTTAAATTGCCTAGTGAAAGGACGAGAGCAGGAGTAACAAGCATCCTATTGAAAAGTACTTACCTACAACTAGTTAGATGAGTGTATTTATATTTCAATACAATCCTAAAAATTCTTTAGCTATTACTAATGCCGTCTCATTAAAGAGGAGAGAGCCTAGCACAGATCAAATCCTCTTAGGAAAACTTCCCCTCCCTATCAGAGGATTACTGTGACTTTCCCCCCAAAGCCCTTTTGGGGTGGAAAGCAGGGCTGGGTGGGGAACAGATGATGTGAGAAAGAGAGAAGTCTGTGCAAGACCGTCTCAAACACAGTATCACATTTGTTTGTTTTTCCTTCAAGCCAGAAGAAATCCACTTGGCACTGGATGGAGTTACCTCCATTATTTTTTGTGCAATTCAGCCATGACCTTTATTTTATTATTTCCCTGTAGTGGGAAAGCAGAAAGCAACAGTACCACTCTATCATCTCAAAGCCTGAATGGATGCTCCTGCTCTAGAAAAGAGAAGCTTCAGTTTAGATCCCCATATTCCTCTTTCATGTCTACTCAAATGAGCAGACCAAGGGCTCTCAATCTCCCCAGCAGGCCCTTTGGAAATGTTTCCCGTTTTCATTACACTGCACTTAAAAATCCTTTCTGAAAGAGAAAGCAAACTAAAATTTCCACACAGTACTGAAGAACAAACATATTTATATTGACATTGAAACTGGCTGTCAAGAGTAAAATTTCAGCATGCCCTGCACTTGCGTACCAAGCTATAACCTTTGTATACTGTCCGAGATAAACAAATGGGCCGTTTCCAGAACAAGTTTATTATTTCTTTGCTAAACATCCTTTACGAGGAAAAACCCTATGACCCTATGACATGCTTTTCAGTGGAAGTTCTGTATAGGTTCCAAACAGTTTGCTATCACCCACACCAGTTTGTTAACTAGGGAGGTGCGAAAGGAAGATGCTGTCACTTTGGAACACCAAAATAACTTCTGTTAGATAATCTTATCAGCACAGCCAGATAGTTTAATAGCCTCTCTAGTGGCAGACGGAACTAACTGCTACATGATGTAGAAGACCAAGGTAATGAAGTCATTTTATCATTTCAGGGCAGGTTCATCCTGAAAATTCCACATTTACAAATTATCTCCAACATCATATTTACGCAGATGCTTTCTAACGGTTACACTCTCAGTGACTGGTAGATGCCAATTCAACTGGAAAGGAAAGTAAAGCTTGGTGAATCAAAACATTAACTTTAGACATTTCCTCTCTTTGAGCTCTAATCCAACAGGTATCCAGTTCAGCTGATTCAACAATGCCTCTAATTAGGACTCCAAAAGGAGCACTGTCTGGAAAGAGGACACAGTCCCAACCGCTCCACTGCTCCTCCCCTCAGGACGCACATCCACACAGCACACCAGCCCAGGAACAAAGCAGCAAGATGACTGCAGCATGAACAAGTTCAGCAGCTTGCCTCTGGGTCAAGACAGCAAAGAGGAAACAAGATCAGATCTCTTAAGATGCTAGTGGCCACTTGTCAGTTGGGAAGGGCTGAGTCATCTTCTAAGCACCATTTTAGTTCAGCTTGGCCAGCTAAAGGCAAGCTGCCCACAGGACTTTTGCTAACCACTCAGGACAGCAAAGGTGGTTGGAACCCATGGCTGAAGCAATGGCAGCAGCCATGCGAGGCCCCACCAGCTTGGGCACTCCTCACAAGCTCAGCACAGTCCTGGCACCTCCCAAGGCTTCTCTGTGGCACAACACCATCACCCCAGTAGCTTGTCACCTTGGGGGGCAGGGCAAGCCCAGCAGGAAGACCCCACCATGCTCAGTGTCACCCACTGGGATGGAGCTGCAGGCTCATCTGGTCAGGCTGCTCAGCTCTACAGCTGCCTGCTACGCGTGTCTGTGAAGCTCCATTTTCCAGGGCTGATCATGTTGTAGGACTTGGATCAGTCAGTTCAAAACCATTAGGTTTTGGGGCAGTCTTTTCAGAAGGTGGAAACAGGGACATGTAGTATCAAAAGCTTCAGCCACAGTCACAGTGACATTCCCATGAACAAACTATGGAAATTTATTCAATTAAAAGTTAGATAGAAAGGTGGTTAATTAGAAACCATGTTGTAGGGAGAACTGAGCAGCTTCACTAGTGCAGTAACCTGGAGCAGCAAACTGACCTTACCTGTTTTAGGGGGCCAAGGACACCTCTTTCCCCCCATTATCAGTGGAAAAATAGGCAAAAACATCTCAACAACTATTTCAACTCTCCAATATAGTCTGATTTTAGCCATATTTGAGCCTCGGTTATTTTCTACATTAACAAAATGCTTCTTAAAATTTAAAACTCAGCTCTTCTGTCAGCTCTAGCAGCCTCCAGCCCAGCACCCTCTGGGCAGTTCTCCACCAGTTGCTCAGCCTGGCGCAGACAGGAACTGAGCCATGTCTTAATTGCTCTGCATTGCTCCAAAATGACATCCCAGCTATGCTCTCACATACGTTCACAGGAAGGGCTAATACACCAGCTGGGATCCCTGGGAGATGACAAAAAGGCTCTGTGCACTGTCAGAAGCAATTACTGCAGAGCTGCTCTATTTCTCCCTTGAGAGGCAGCCTGCCTGCACACCCCACTCCAGCAGCACACCCTGACTAGTATTACTTACAGCTCCCAAAAATTGACCTTTGGTGGCAAAAAATTTGTGTTTCAAATCAGTCTTAAAAATATAAAGTTCAGATTATTTCAAATTCAAGTTAATTCCACCTAAGTTAAATTTTTCCTCAGTAGCAGGTGTTTCATCAAAGTTACATGAAAAGAAATCAAACACTGGTGTTTTCCTAGATACAGACATTTGAGGTGTTCTGTCCTGCCCATGTTGGCAGCACCATGGCACATCAGGTTACCCTTCTTGTTTCCTCAGGACAGCTGAATGCTCTGGCACTTGCCCTGGGACTTGTGTAACCACAAGAACAGTGGTCTGAAGAAGCTTTTCTGCAAGGAACTAGTTCTCAGAAAAGACCTCCCCCAAACAATTATCATTGACACAAGTAAGTCCCGCGCTGGGTTGGCTTGCTGGAGGCACTCATTCATCCTTGGTTGATAGAAATAGCAGTGGAGCAAAATGGAAAAAAAATAAAAAGAATGAGAGATGGCAGGAGTGGAGGAATGAAGGCAGGGGACAAGAGAGGCATTTGGCTGGCTTCGCTGGACTATGAAATGGCACCCACAATTATTCTTGGTGCTTCCGCAAGAAAGGGCTTGCCTATCCTCCCATATACCAGTAGATTCCTAACACAGTGAACATAAGTTTCCTTTAAAAGGTAAGGGAAAGAAAATCAGAATTGGAAAAAACCTCTCAGCTAACTATCCTGACCAGAATGGGGAACCAATTCAAAGATACAGTCTGACAAATTGTGAGCATGTCTCCTTGGTGCATCATAGCTCTTGATTGTTTGAAGACGGAATAAGCTGCACAGGATTAAGTAAATGTATTATTACTTAAACAAGAAACACATTTGTCACTTTTTTACTCAAAACTTTCAACCTCAGAGGCTGGGCTAATGGTAGTCTCAATAAACAAATACTTAAGACTGTTGATCTCTGCTAGATTGCTTTCCTGTCTCAAAACACAGGCAGAAGCTTATAATGATCTCATAAGGTGGACCTTGAGGCAGAAATTGTTTTACTTGTTCTAATGTAAGTGTTCAAGCAAAGCTCCAAGAAACTCAAAATCTGTGCTACACTTACCAGTAGCAGAGACTTCCCAAACTTTATCGCTAGCTAATTATGATGATGCAAATTGTTTAGAAATGCAGGCTGTCCAAACAAAACAGCAACAATCGGTAATGCAATAGTGCTATTGGCATGCAAGTTCAAACAAGAAACAGGTTAGTCCTCTCCAGCAAATTCTTTAAAGAGCTGGTTTACTTAAAGCAGACCAGCCACAGCATTGCAGCTTACTCATGTTCCATTTCTTAGAGGGAAATGTAGAGTCATTGAATCATTTGAGTTGGAAGGGACCTTGGAAGGTCACCCAGTTCAACTCCCCTGCAACAAACAGGGACACCTACAGCTAGATCAGGGTGCTCAAAGCCCCCTCCAGCCTGACCATCTCCAGGGACGCGGCTTCCACCACCTCTCAGGGTGAACTGTTCCAGTGCTTCACCACCATGACTGTAGAAAACTTTTTCCTTATATGCAGTCTAAATCTCCCCTCGTCCTATTGCAACAGGCTCTGCTAAAGGGTCTGTCCCCCTCTTTCTTATAGCTTCCCCCCTTTACGAAAACATACAGGTTAAGAGACGGACAAAGGAAACAGCATCAGAGTTATGCACAGTTTCATAAAATTGTTTAAAGCAGAATAGCTTGGGATTAAACAAATGCTATCCATATACAATACTACGCATTACCCTGCTAGGGGTCACATTCATAATCAATATTCAAGAATTTGTTTTTGAACCCATCTTCAAAGAGGATTAATCTGGAGCATAATTAAGAAAAAACTCTCCAGAGTTTCACAAAGTCACAACTTGTTAAAGGAGGTTCCTTTTGTGGAAAATACTGCATGCATGCAAGTTGATGACATTCCAGTTGGCATCTTTCAATTTCTCATTGCAAAGCTTCTTCCCACACACGAAACCTGGTCTATTTTCCTTGAATGGCACGGTGCTGGTTTAGTCCACAGTTTTTCCTGAAGAAGCAATAGAAAAGCCCAAGCCCAAATACTGGAACTGATCGCACCCAAGCTTTGGAGGATGATTCCAAATTTTTCAAAGTTTCTCTTTATTCTGAGCACAGAATTAAAACAGTGTGTAAGCACTGAATGGATACACCTAATATACATCTTAAATACCATTTGTTACCGGTTGCTTCTTAGGACGGGGCAAATCAATAATGACTTCCTCTGTCCTCAGGCAGCATGTTCCACAGCACATTCAATAGCTCAGGGAAATGGAATAGTTTGGCTTAGAAAGGATCCCCAGCGATCATAGATACCTTTAAAATCAGTAAAAACACACAGCTCCAAAAGCTGAACTGTTTGCATCAAATAAAGAACTCTGTGCAGATACCCTTAAGCTTCATACAGGATGGGTACTTAAACTGTACCAATTGCAAGGTGGTAGACTGATTTAAATCCAAGGAGTTTCTTTTCTGTGTATATTATCAATTATTTCACTTGGAATAGTCACACCCCGCAAATGCTTTGTCCCTTTTAAAAATTAAAAAGATATTTTAATCTTCAAATGCTGTATTTCTCTGGAGTGTAATAAGGTAGAAATCCAAAACAACAGTTTTAGGGCTTTGACTACTGACTTCATTTACAGCTAAAACAAGTCTTAGGGCTTCAACTGCTCCAGTGCCTTCAGCAGTGTTACATCCCTACTCCTGCATACAATAAGAGATGGAGAGGAGGGAGGAGGAAAAAAAAAAAAAAAAATCTAGAACTAGTAATTCCATCGCTCCAGTGGTAAAAGCAAATGCATCAAGAGATGGACAGAAGCAGGCCACACCTGTCATTAGTGCATACAGGTATTAGCACAGACCAAAATGCTTCTCATCTGAGCTGATGCCTACCTTGCAGATCTCTTGAAGATACTATAGCCCTTGATATCAGCATCTGTAAAAAGATTTCCTTAACAGCAGCAACCTGTTTTGTCTAATCCTTTCCTTGCATGCTGCCAGAAACATCACCTTGGCTCCTGTAAAGATTGCTCTGTCAAACACAGCAAAATTCACTTCAGCAAAAGAACTGCTAGGCTAGGATTAAAAATAAATAAATAGAAATCCCAAAGCATCTATCCATTACACCTTCATTTCTACCCTCCTTACCCTATCCATAGGTTACCTGAGGAATGTGCAGGAAAGAGATGAGATGATGCAGTGCAGCTTTATTGGTAGTCAAAGCTCGTGCAAGTGTTTCTAAAAAAGATAAATAAAACACTACTCATTTTAAAAGCAGCATGGCATGACTTAAACAATAACTCATGATCATGGTTCCTCTGCTACAAACTTCAAACATTGCCACTGTCCATCACTTGAACTTCTGCAACCAAATTTCTACAGCCACAAAAAAAGTTGAGATGTTCACTAAAACTAAGAGTGATTTCCTTGCCAGAAGTTACAAGATCTGCAGCCAGCCTGAACAAAGTCCCTCTTTGTAGGAGAGCATCTCCCTGCATCCTCTACACGACATGGACCTAAAGGCTTTTGACAAGCTAAGGCACTACTATAAAAATCAAGTTACTGCTATGAAGCAACCAGAGGCCAACAGCCAGCATCACAATGAACTGCCTAAAGTAGTTACTCCTAAAATCTTCCCTATTGGGATTTATGAGCAATAGTAGGTATTTTTCCTTGTCATTTAGACCAAAATTCAGCTGTACTCAAGAAACTTCAGAGGCACCAGTTGTCTTACTCATTTGTTAACTTAGCTGTCCAAACTGAAAGTGATGGCGCTTGCTAGTTTCTTAAACTAGAAGCCCCATGGAGCAACTAGGGGTTAGTTATTCGTTAAGTTCAACTGACAAAGACAGATCTCCTAAGTTACGTCTTCAGTGTAGAAGTCTTCTCCTGCAATGGACAGAGTTCATACAAGCCCTTACTCACAAGTGCTCAGACACTAAACTAAACTTGAACAGTGTCTTTGAGAACTCTATCTTCCAAAATTTACGCTTAAAAAGGGAATTAAGATGAAAGAAATGCTTCCTAATTTGCATCTCAGAAGCTAATTAGGAATAGCAAAAGCACCAGATCATAGTTTAGGGATTAACTGCAGGAAGGGCTATTTAGAGCTATCCCCAGCATTAACTCATTTAATCCCAAAACCAACCATCCCACTGCAACCTGAAATCGCCCTGCAGAGAAACAAGGCTCTGACTTCTCATCACAGGTCTTTTGTGCACTCGTTACAGTCCAACCTAATGAACAGAACCCCAAACATATCAAATCCTAACACGAGAACACAGCACAACACCAGAACCCATAGAACTTCTGCTACACCACGATGCAAATCCTGTGGGTTACCCGAGCCCGCCTTCTGCTCAGCCTCCTCCAGGTGGGCCAACACACCACAGCAAGCAGTGCCTTTCTGGGCAGCGCCATGCCCTGTCTGCCTGTCACACCGGCTCCCCATGAACTCTTTGGGAATGACAGACAGCTTTATGCAGACAAACGATTCAAGATACCAGTCACCTTACCCAACAGAGCAAGCATGACGTAGAAAAGAAAGAAAAACACTTCCACCCACCACCCTGCTATACAGGGCTGCACGGCTCGAGGACAAACCAGAAGGACACCCCAGCACCCATGGGGACACACTCCTCACCGCCGTCTGCGAGGTAGGGAAGGTCAACCCCGCTGCCCGGGAGGCCCGGCTCGCACGGGCAGCCCCGGGCCGGCCCCCAGCTCCCCGAGGGCGGCCCCACGGGCTCTGCTGGCTCCAAGGTGACGGACCTGGAAGCCTCCGCCAGCCCCCGCCCCGCCCCGCACCTGGGATGGCCAGGTTGGAGAGCGGGCAGGTGCGCAGCGCCGCCGGCAGCGAGCCCATCCAGTCCGCGTTGCTGTCCGCCATCGCTCCCGCCGCCCGGCGCCGCCGCCGCCTCCGGCCGCCCTCCTTGCCGCCCGGCGAGCTCATCCCCGCCCGGCGCTGCTGCCGCCCCGCAGCCTGACAGCACCGCACGGCACCCCCGGCCCAGCCGGGCGGCAGCTGCAAAGGGCAGCCGGGGACGGGACGCTCAGCGGCCGCCCGTCCCCTTATGTAACAGGTGCGGCCCGGCCGCTACGGCCCGGTGCGGCCCGGCACTGCCCACCGCCGTCACAGCCGACCCGCGGCCGCCATTGGCCGCCCGCTGGCTGCCCCGCCCCGGCTGGGCCCGCGGGCAGGGCGGGAGGTGGCCGGTCTTGAGCGTCCTGGGGTCTCCGTGGGAAGTCGTGGGCGAACGTGCCATGGTCTCACTGGGTTGCCTGTCTGTGAGGGAAAAGTTAAAACATCTCCCTGTGACCCAGCCCCAGGAAATACTGCCCACAACAGCCCCACAACACAGAATAACAGAATGTCCCAAGCTGGAAGGGACCTACGAAGATCATGGAGGCCAACTCCTTGCTGCACACAGGACCACTCAAAACTCAAACCCTGTGTCTGAGAGCATTGTCGAAATGCTCCTTGAACTCTGGCAGCTTGGGAATGTGACCTCTGCCCTGGGCAGCCTGTGCCAGGGCCTGACCTCCCGCTGGGGAAAACCTTTTCCTAACCCCCAGCCTGACCCTCCCCTGACACAGCTCCATGCCGTTCCTTCAGGCCCTGTTGCTGTCACCGGAGAGCAGAGCTCAGTGCTGCCCCTCCGTTCCCCTCGTGAGGAAGCTGTAGGCCGCCATGAGGCCTCCCCTCAGCCTTCTCTGCTCTGGGCTGAGCAAACTCAGCGAAATAATCAAAATCACTGCTTTTCTTCTCTTCCTGTGCCCCTATGCCAATGACACCAGCACAGAGTCTGCCTGTGTCAGAAGATGGGGGACATTAACAGTGTAATCTGGGACTGCAATCATGTTCTGTCAGCTGGGGTATGAATGTCATGTCACCGCAGGTGGCACCGTGTGGGGGTTCCACATTGGCAGCCGCATGAAATGTCACCTCCCTGAGCCAGCTGGCTCGCCTGTCCTTGCTGATGGCACCAGCTGCGCGTTCCTGCAGACACTGAAGCTTTCTGTCACCACGCTGTGCGGGGATGTGCTGCTGTGCGCCTGCCTTGCGTGTGGCTGTGCACACGCACCTGCCCTGTGTGTACCATGAGAAGGCTGTGAGCTTGGATTTGGATATCACTTCTTCACCACAGCTGCTGTGCACCAAAGATGGCTGTGCATCTTTCCCCGCCCGGGTGTGTTTGGAGCAGTGGGTCACACTTCACAGTGGTAACTAAACCCATAAAGACTGAAGTTATCCAGCTTGAAAGAGCAGGAGCAGATAATGGACCTCCAGCTTTATCAAACCCGGGGCCCTCAGCCATCAGATCAGCTAGGGGCCCTGAAGCCTCTAACACGCTCTCTTTGCAGCTTCCCAGAAGTCCCTTTGTCACCAAGCTGTAGTAGTAGTGGAGCATGTGTCAGTGTCAGGGTACCTCAGCGCTGCCACAGCCCAGTGACCTCCTCAGTTGTTCTCAGCTGGTGCCAACATGCCCACGCTGTGATGTGCAGCGTACGTGCGCCTGGCTCCTGTGCTGAGGGTTGTTTGTAGACCCCCAGCTGCAAAGGACATTTGGAGTGCGGGCCATCAGCAGCTCGCAGCCAGCGTGCCGAGGGAAGGGGATGCATCTGCTCAGCTCTGCAGGGCAAGATGTCAGCTGCAAGCTTCAGATGCGATGGGCAGATACTTGCTGGCAGTAATTGCTGAAAGAATTTTCGTGTGGTCCAAAAGCCTTCCTGTGCCTTTCTAGAGATGAAGAGCATTAAATTGCCCATTCCCTTCCCCAAAACCTCAATCTCTCCGTCTCCACAGAACTCCATAATTTTGTTCTGTAACCAGTACCAAACCCTGCAATGATGTGCATTAATAACACAGGGAGGGAACAAAAGTGCATTAATGACACAATTTTTTTTCCACAGACTAAGCCCACAAATTATCTTGGGCCTCATCACTTGAGACTATTCAAAAGCGCTATTTCAAGCATGTGGCTGCAAAAATGAATGCCTAAGCAGACAGGAAAAATATCATACATCTACAGTTTTTAATTCTAGATCAAGGTCAGTACGAAGTTATATTTTTCCATGCTTCTGGAGTACTCGCATCTGCACCACATGCAGCAGTGAGGATGTCCATTTCCCCCCTCATTGTACAGCTGTGCTTACGCCTTATATAGATTTACTGGAAGAGCTCGGCTGTTCCCTTGTGCCTCGGCGCAGAGCACAATCCAATGTCACAGACAGCAATCGAGCAGCTCAAATCATGTTCCCACACCCTTGACCCGCCCGTTCTCCAGTACCCAGTAAAAACATTAGCCGTGCGGATCGGGCTGATGCTGCGTGAGCGCTAAGAAGCATATGTTTTCCCTGCTAGCTAATTCCAAATGTGTTTTATTTCAGTTTTAACATCTGGCTCTCGAGCCTCCATATGCAGGATTCAAAGCCAGAACAATGAACTTTTCAGGGTGCTTCAAAGCAACTGGAAACAAGCTGATAACATCGAGTGCTGCAGGAACCTTTGCTCTTTCCCACATCGAATACCCAAATAATGTCCCCAAACTCAACAGGATGCACTGCTGCTATTAAAAAGCATTCAGTTAAAGCTTTTCAAAATCTTCCATTTCAAAATCTACTCTGCCAAGTAAATCCCAAATCCTTACATGCAATTTATCATCAGACAATAGATCAAAATAGTTATTGAAACAGCTTCTGTGTCATCCGCGTATTTGAAAGGTCACTTTGCTACTGATGAGAAGAGAACTGCGGGATTCACTGGCACAGGGAGAAGCTAATTGCTCAACATTTCATGTCAGTACACTCCGACTCTTCCAAGCTGTTCATTACCATTTCTACTCTGACTCTAATGGAATTATTTAACATTTAAAAGCATCAGACACACTCAATCACAGCTCTGCAGACATCATTGCACTGAAAATATCGCTGCTTCTTCGAGTGCGGTGGACCATTTCCCATTTTATAGCGAGTCAGAAAAACGCCGTGACTACGATGGCACTTTTCGTATTTCCTCAGACCATTGTGAAGAATTAGGTGTCTCTCACATCGCACATATTTTTTAATATTGTCTTCCCCCGCTTAGCTGTCTACCATTTGCGCTCTGGGTGTCTGTTGGTATTTATGTAGTGCCTGCCTCTCTCTCGCCTCTTTGCTGGCTTCCTTACGCCAAGCCCTGGCATCTGTGAGTCATGTTTGACAACAGCGCGCTATTCACTGCTTCCTGTACACCACATGAGGGTGTTTCAAACTGTGTCAGATGCCAGAGTTAATTTGGAAGTCCTCCTGCTTGGAACGGATCCAGCAGGCAAACAACCACATTTTTTCCACTGATTAAAATCTTACTGGGGCAACCCGGTACTTTTCAAAGCAAGGGATGAAACATCACACACCAGAAAACAGATGGAAGAGGCGTTCCTAAGACATAATCCGATGTTCCCTGAAATCAAATAATGTTTGCGGGGACTTCCCTGAGCTTCCTCTTGTCCTTGAGGAATCATTTTAAATATAATATGATTTCGTATTATTTCCATTAAAATCTTCTTAGATGGGATTAACTAATCATTATTCCCCTGCAGAGCTTTTTAGAAGCTTTCCTTGGCTTACAGCTGAAAGTTAATTGCAGAGTCAGGAAGAATGACCTGCTAACATAAACAATAAATAACACTAGATTTCTCCTTCATACGCCGCTTCTTCTGGAGCTGTAGTGTACACACATCTTCCTCATGTAATGTTTGCTCGCTCTGATAAGCGATGGCTTAAAATCCAACAAAGTCCACGGAATGTAATTAATACCCTGTTCTCGTTAGCAAGTGTAATTTCTGTAAACAGCTTTTTAAAACAAACACATAAATTAAAAAGAAGCTGGAGCACTTGACAAGGCTTTCTGCACAGCGGGAACAAGGAAAAGACCTACCTAAAAGAGAAAACTGCGTGGGTCCATGTGAAGATGGGCTGTTTCCCCAGGAGATCCCAGGTGGCAAAGCCTATGGGCAGCAATTATGAACTAACGAGTCCAGCCCCAGGACTGCCCCCCGCCTGCTCCCAGGCACCCCGCACTGCTGCTGGCCTTGGTGTCACACTGTGCACAGTGGGGGGCTAAGCCAAGCCAAGCTTAATTCACTTATGGGACAAAAAGGTGCCTGCTAAGAAAAGCCACTACAAGGCTGTTTGAAAAGGATGTGGAGGGAGGCAGAAGGTCTTCGGGAGGACTGATGCATGGTGGGGTGGCCCTCAGGTATGCTGATGCCAGGACATCTCTGGTCGCCGCTGTCCCTGCTGCTGGCTGGGGGGTGACAGGCAGCAAAGACAGGGGATGGGCCGCCTGCCCCACGCACCCCTGGCCCAAGCTGGCAGCCTGCCCCTGCCCAGCTACCAGGGGCCCAGCACTGAGCTTTTAGAGTCATAGAATCACAGAATAACCCCAGATAGAAGGGACCCACAAGGATCATTGAGTCCAACTCCTGGCCCCACACAGGACCACCCAAAATCCAAACCCTGTGTCTGAGAGCATTGCCCAAACGCTCCCTGAACTCCAGCAGCTTGGGGCCATGACCACTGCCCTGGGCAGCCTGTGCCAGGGCCTGACCACCCGTATGGGGAAGAACCTTTGCCTAACCCCCAACTTGAACACTTTGCTTTTACACCTGGCTTTTACAGAAAAGCTTTATCTCACACATCTGTAGACATCTGCAGGCATCTGGTAAGTTAAGCTTTGGTGGTGGTGTGCTGATTGTGGGCCCCCAGGGCTGACAGGACCCACGTCCAAGCTGAACAACTTAAGCCCACACATTGGGGGCAGCTGGTGATAAAAAAAAATGATGACTTAAAAAGTGTTTTTTTTTTCTTTTTCCCTTGAAAGAGATTAATTTGGAATATAATCACAACCCTTGAGTAATTGTATATGTACGTGCTTATCCTAGTAAGGAAAGGATGAAGTCAAAGACAAGTAAAAATGATTCTATGTTCATTTTAGGGACAGAATGAATTGAGAGTGGAGCGGTCTGGCAGGTCTTTTGCTTCTTTCGTTATTATTTTATTTTCAGCCCTTCTTTTTCAATAGACCAGAACAGAACGGTTCCGTGGGCAGGGACCTAACCCCATCGCTTCCCCTTTCCCCTCCCTTTCCGCGGGGCCCGGCTGAGGGCAGCACCCCGCCCTGCCTTCCCGGGTGCGGGAAGAGGCTGCGCCGCCACCAGCGGTGCTGCGGCGCCACCTGCTGGGCGGCGGGGGGTGCTGCGGCTGGGGACGCGGGGTCGTCTTCTCCCTTGTGTGTGTGGGGGGGGCTGAAAACGGGGCTGGCTGGCTCTAGGGCAGACCCCTTGGGGTGCCCGAACGCCGCTGCACTGATGTACTGGCAGCAGGTGCGTGCAGGCAGCAGTGTCACTTGGTGGTGGATACATCGGGCTCCTCTCTACAACCTGGCTCTGCTGTGGTACCTGTGGAAATGATGGTAACCCTGAGCCCCGATGCTGCTCAAGGCACTCTGCAAAACCCCAGTGCCAGAGGGACATCGCTGCTATCAGGTAATTAGGATGATTAAAATATCTATAGTGACAAAATAACCCCTTTTTGACAGCTATCCCACAGACACTCATCTTGAACCGGACAGGATGACAGGACTGACTGATCCTCGTGAGTCATCCTCAGACGACAAGAAGAAAGCCCGGACTCTCCACATCCTTTGGAATATGGCTGTCCAGACTTTCCCGAAATGAAAAATGTATGTTTTTAAGAAAGCGGCATTCTTTTGCAGTGGCAGTATGACGAAAGTTAAACTGCTTTGCTTCTACAAACCCATACAGAGAAGAAATGCTCAATTTAGTAATCTCAGCACATGCAAATTTTGTGTAATTTGCAGGAAGGTGTTTTATATTGAGCACAGATATTACCTTAGCGATGAACTTAAAACTCCTTGTGCTATAAAGTAAATAACTCTCCAAAACACTTTAAATATTGTCTGTCAGATTGTTCTTTCCAGTAAAGCCATTCATTCATGTAAAGTCACAAGAAATTCTGTGCTCTGAGCGCAGTGCTGAGCAGTAAATACTGCAAAACCCGTTCCTAAATCAGACTACCAATTTTAAGTCTGACATGATTTAATTTTAGTTGATTTGCCTTAATTACAGAAAGACCACTGTGGTAACAGTAATTTTTCAAACAAGCTTGCAGGGACAGTTTCTTGGCTTGCTGAAGTCAGTGTGGGAGCGCACTGCTGCCAAAAGCTGTTCTCCTGCTGCCTCTCTTGCACCTTACGTTGGCAATCACACAACTTCTGATCCAGCAGTGATTATTCAGTGCTGATCTGACCCAACCCCTGGTGCAGTTGTTTTATCTTTAGTGTCAATGCGAGGAACGGGGTAAGTCTGGCCTGTCCCTTCCACAAGTTTAAGCTACCTGGGAAGCTTCCCGAGGTCTTGAAGAATCTGAAGACAGCAAATGACGAAAGGTGATGAAGAACAAGGAAAAATGAAACGATTATATTCCTTTCCCTTTTCATGTGTATCATAAACACAGTACTCAGAAAAGCAGACTTGGAAAATTATTGTTTCAAAGGCACAACCCTTGCAAAAAGATTGGCGCATTCTGTTATCTTTGGGGTCCTCATTCACCTCAGTCCTTAAGTCTCTGGTCCACCAATGACTTGTAAATGAGCCCAAAGCTGACTCTTTCTTGTGACTTCACCAAAGCATCTCAGTCTTCTTTCTGAACACGTCCACTGGGCCTGCACAGTGCCCTCTGGTCTCACCTGCTCCTCCCAGCCGTCCTGTGCTGCAGCCCCCTGGTGACAGATATTTTCTTTCAGTGTAAGCTACTGATCTTTTTTCATTGGTGAGTTTCTTTTTTTTTTTTTTTTCAGCTTGGCTTCACAGTGATAGGAAACTGTTCAGTCATATTAGTCAATATTTGCAGAGTAAAAAAAAAAATAAAATTAATCGTAAGAATTGCTCATGTAGGTATCAAAAAGCTTGTTTAAGCCAAGGTTTCCTGTGTAATCATGGTGTCCATATGGCAGAGCTGTCATCTCAATATACATAGTAAAACAGAAAGCTTCAGCACTCTTTAGGCAGGCTTATGGAATGATGTGTTAATCTACTCCCATTAACAAGACAGCAAATTCCCAGTTGATTACCCAATTCAAATTAAGCACATGTAATCTCCCTGTGACACTCACAGTGGTGTTAGCGTAATGCATAGAGAGAGACGGGATGAAGTCAGCGTGCTCAGGAGTGCTCAGCTTCCAACATTAATGTCATTTAGGCACTCGGAATTTTAATATGGGTCTTTAACACCAAACTCCTGTAATCACTGCTTTAAAGACAGTGCTTCTTAGCGGTGTCAGTTTCCTGTGCGCTATGTACGCAGTGCAGGCCAGGTTAGAGGTTTTCCAGTTCGTGGCAGGATGGGGGAGTCCCATCAGACTCCACCATGGAGATGTACTTTATGGGAGGCGGTGGCGGCTTGAAAGATGGAGGTCTGTTCAGACTGAAACGGAAGAAACAAAACGTGTTACAATACAAGAGCTCTGTGAAAGATTGCTGTAAAATGTCCACGGGAAGATACAGGGGACTAAGCAGACAGCACAGCGCAACAGCACCGGACATTTGCTGTCACACATTGCAACTTCCTCGTTCCTGTTTTACAGCCCCAGTGCACCTCTTGGTGTCCCTTTGGCTTTCTCAACTCCCACCTCACAGTTTGATTTCATTCATGCTTTAAAAAAATATTATGCTGGTGCTGTTCTTTGAAGGTATATTTAAAAACTCATAACTTTTTTCTTTTGCCAACTTAGAAGCCAAGATAAAGCAAGATCCTGTCCCAAATCAGTGAAAAAAAAATTCATTTTTTACCTTTCATACTTAGGGTTTGATGTTATGTTTCTAAAGGATTTTCTAGGACAGCAAATTATTTGTGATCTCCATGATTTTTCAAGCTTTTCAGTAATGGTATTGAGATTAAAAATAATTGGCTCTTCGATACTGCTTTCATCAGTAGATCTCTGAATGCTTTACTAGGGAGTTAAACTTTGGTAATAATTACAAACTCAGTGCTTCTCTGTCTGGGATTAGGAATCAGGTAGCCTACTTTCATATATATTGTCCACAACTTAAATAGTCTGTATTACCCTAGAAGCACCATTTCATTAAAGTGTGTCCTCCAGAAACCACACAAAATGAGAGAGCAAAGGCATCTGGCAGGAAATCTAATAGAAGTGGAAGGCTCTGGGGAAAAAATTACGTGCATTCTTCCCTCACGCCCTATAGCATGCACTGAAGCTACATCACAGTCTTTTTTTTAAGGTTTATTTTGGAGACAACCCACAGAACGGATGAGAGGTCTGAGACCACGCTACGCTTCATACCTCTGTAGGAAAAAGTGGCATTAGTGATCCATGTACTTAGAGGCCTTGTACGCTGTGGATAGTCTCAGCTGAAACACTTCAGTCCAAACAGCTGGACTGGAGTTGGTGCTCTACTACACCTTCCACCCCTTCTGTTCCCCTTGCTGATACTTACATCTCTTTCTGGTACTGACACCATTTCCTTATGCCTAACACTATCAGAAGGCTGCAGAAGATGAGCAGGACCGCTACCATTGTTGGCCAGGAGAAGCCACTGCCTTTTGTAGTCTTCACAGCACCTGCAAGGGATACAGAAAACAATGATGAAACAAACCTGGTCAGAGGGGAAAGGTATTTGTGCCTGCTGCCTTTGGCTTGCTGATCCTCTCCAGTCCTGTGGACAAAGCAGCCCCAGTCCCACGCAGGACGGCCAGGTTTCCGGGCTCAGCATCACAAATGCTGAACATCCCTGCCTCAGTTCATGGACTTGTGTTCTGATTGGGTTCTCTGGTGGCTGAATGAGATTTAGTCACAGTCTCACAAAGCAGTTTGTCAGAAAACCAGCCCTGCTCTCTCTTCCCCCACGAGTTTTTCCACAGTCGGGCAGTGTCTCAGCACTGCCCAAGCCCTTGCTCCCACTGCTTAGGATTTGTAGGATCGTATCTCACCAGTATTATTGACCAGCCGGCTGGTGGTAAAAAAAGCTGTCCATCTGGTAGCTGAAACCGGCTGGTCTGTGGTGCTGAAGGACACGTTACCTGCAAAGATACGGGCACATTTTTAGTAGCTTACTTTTTAAAATTTTTTATTTTATTTTACTTTTTTAAACAAATAATATGTCCAAACCATTCTACAATTTTATGTTTAGAAGCCACCATCATGCACCCTGCTGGGGGCTGGAAATCAAATTCCAGAGTCTGTGTGTCAAAGTGCACTTGGTGAGACGCTTGCGTTTTTGACCTACAACCTACTGCTAGGCAAAGAAATATGCTTTTATCAAATTAAAGAACATTAGGAGAAAGAAAGTGTATTAGAAAATATCTATTAAGATGTTCCAGCAAACCAGCACTGAGCTGCACAGCAGTCTGGGATAGTGATAAGCCTTTTGCCTCTTTGATGGTAATGAAAAAGCTGACGGTACTAAGTGGCTTAGCAGCAGCACAGTCTGCTTCTGCCTCAGTCTCCTGTATCAAGAACTATGTCTGAACCACAAAAATAATCTTTAATCTATTTATAGACAGACATTTTTCCCTTTCCTGATACAGCTAAGCTACCCACATTTAAGATCAATGCTGCCTAAGGATGCGTTCCTGTTTTCTTGCGCTACCCATGTTCACATCCTCCAAAACAACAGCTCAGACGTGTGGCTAGACGACTACACAGCATCTGCAGAACTGCCGCAGCACTCACCGTGCTCAGGGGTTGTACCCTCAGGGGGGAGCGTTGTGTTCTCCAGGCTCTGCGGGGATTCACTGGTGGAGTCATTCCAATCTGTGTGAAAGGAGTAACACCCTTAAATTATGGTAACAGCCTGTATGTGACTGCTTCATTAGGCTTAACTGTGGCTGTTTTATGTCCCTGATGCAAACAACAAATGGGGTAACACAGATACCTGAAAGTCCTTAGTATAATTGCTGGTTTATAGAACAAAGAAAAAATCCCACTGTTTAAATGCTGTAAATGAGTAACCAGAGAGAGCCAGGGAAAGCTCTAGCTCTCTCGTGAGATGCTGGTTCTGACTGAGATGAAGCACTCGTACATATATATATACAGTAGGTTAATTTTTAATACACGTATATTTGTGCATATATATATACTATAGATTTGTTATTTCATACATACATATTAAAATACCCTACCAACTATATCTATGTATATATGCACTCAAGCATGTCTGAATGCTCGATTACAATCAGAAAAAAATCAATTCACTTTTAGGGCACTCTAAATATTCACTGAAGGATTTTGATGTTAATTCAATTTAGTTTCTCTTTTTGCCTTGCTTATCAGGTATTAAATTCTACAAGGATAGGCACAGCAGAGCAGTCAAAAAAGAAAAAAGAATTAAAAAAGAGGACATAGAAATGTCTTTACGCCGTGCTCTGTGACAACCAATGCTATGTGTTTTTATTATTATTTACATAATGGCTTGTGTTACAGCCTCAGAGGATTTAACTAATAGCGATAATCCCCGCTGCAGGAGCCCGGTGGCCCTGGGAGGACACACTGGAACACGTTGCTGTGCCTCAGCAGGTCCTCCAGTGCCTGTGTGCCCTGAAATTGTTCTCAGCTGTAGCTGCCTTGCTGAGGACCCTCCGTGCCTCCGCTGCCTGCCAGGCGGACGTGGCTGGAGGGGAGAGGGCGCATGGTGCCGCGCATGGAGCCTCCTGCTTTTAGTGAGATTGCAGTGAGCAAGCTGTGTGAGAGTAGAAGCACGAAGCACGAGGTGCTGTCAGAAGGTTTGAGTTGAAATGTGTGGTTGTGGGTTATACGCTGGTAAATGAGCACGGGTGTGCTGCCAGCAATATATTCGGAAAAAGGGAAGTGGCTGTTGTATTTGTGCTTCAGCCAGGAGAGGTCTGCCATACAATTGCAATAGCACGCTGACAGGTTCTACCTGTCCTGAAAGCACAAACCAAGATGTTAGAAAAGAAATTAATTTCTGGCATTCTGCTGCTGAACAGACGTTTCCTAAAGGGGAAGATTTGTGAAAAAATGTTCACCCCCACCTTTTTTTTTTCATTCATTAGTCTTTAATGAGGCTGTCTTGCAGTGTTAGTGAGCCTTTATAGCCACACATTAGCTCATGATTTCATTGCTGCTCTGTGATTTTATTTAGCTTTTCCAGTATTTTATTTCATCTATAAACTACCCTCAATACTCACTGTATTTGCCTAGCAACTCTCCTTATTTTAATATTGTTAAATTAAATACATCTAATAAAAGCAGTATACTCAAATGTTTTTCCTTTCAGTGCTGCAAATCCTCGATGGATTGGAAGATTTGAGTCTTTGTCTTCTAACTCAGTGCAGTTCAGCAGGGGAATGCTTCTGTGGAGCCTTAACATTCTAGTGCAGATTACACCACCCAGTGCTTGGTCTCTGCTTGGACACAACTTTTCCATGTTTAGTAATGGTTTTTGGATGGCAATGTGATGACTATCGAGCAGCAACTGAGCATAAGCACAGCAGATGTCTTGCTTTTAGCAAAGGCATTGCAAGCTGAGGGCCCTGTAGAGCTGAGTACCTGTTACTGCGCTTTTTGCAAGACGCAATGCTAAGCTTGCACCGCACTTGCATTTTGCAGCATCTGTAATTTGCTTCATAACTCCCCTACTACAGTCCGACCAAGCGAAGGAGAAGCATCGTCTACTCACGTGCTGTTGTCACGCTCTCTCTGAATGCTGTGCTGCTGGTATAGCTTTTTGTCTCTGGGGTAGAAATCAGTTCTCCTATTGAAAAGCACAGATACTTGGAAAAATTACTGTTGAAGATCTCATTGCTTGTTCTTCATTTTTTCCTCTTTCTTCCCTATAGATGTCAAATAGCTGTAAACAGCTACCTGAAATTTTGGCTTCTCTCAGATACCACCACAGAAACCTGTGTCTAGTTCTAAAGGTCTGTCACAAGCTGGAAATGCAAGAGGAGCTTAGTGAAATGGGTGGATTAACTTTGAGAAAATACACGGGGCATTAAGCCTGGATTTTTGGATTTCAGGTGAGTTTCAGCTGAAACTCAAAAACTGTGAGCATATTGTCTTGTTTCAACCTGATATAAATTGGCTGCAATAAACAAACATACATAAATCTCAATTTAGACAGGGTTTTACCAGATCCGATGGGATGAAACTGTTTTCTCAACTAACAAAGAGAAGTTTTGAGGAAGTTAGTACGGAGGATTCACACCTGCGATGCCTGGTGCCAAGTATCAGCTTACTTAACATTTTCCTTTAATCTCGTTTTGAAGCAGTAAGTATTCTAGAGCTGAACTAGCTATTTATCTGGTATTCAAACACAGACAGATGGTGGTTAGCAAGTAGACTTCTCTTTGCCCATGAGGATTATTTCACATTTACTAAAAAGCGACCATCTTTCCTAACAGCTGTCTCATTTTTGGAAAAGTACCGTTGTGCCATCTGAACAAACCTGAGAAAGTGAAATGCAGCTGTAATTTAGCACTCAGAGCCTGAGCATCTCCGGACTCAGAGACCAAGCTCCAGATTTAAGAGCCTTGGTTTTGTTTCCTCTCCTCCTTCTCCCATCTATTTCTGTGCGCTGTTCTCTTGTATTAATTCCCAGCTGTCTCATGGGTTTTCATTTGAAAACTTGAAAAATAACAAGAGCTGAAACAACTGCCCTTTTTACAGTAGCAGACTTGGACTTAGTGAGCTCAGCTGCAGTTCAAACAGCCTGACTCAGAGGGCCATAGTGGCACTGGTATGGGAAAGAAAAGCGAGCCAGAGACATGCTGACCCATGGTCAGCAAAGTGCTCTCGCCACATGTCAGGGATGCTGGTTAAAAGGCAGTTGTCCCCTGGGCTATTTATAGCAGAGAAATGGCTCAACTCTGGCTTGCACTATGACTTTGATGCTGTACCTCAACCAGTGATGATGCACAACCCAGTGAGAGAGATCCTCCCTATTCACATTGTATATTTATAGCCTTAGTGGCAAAATTACTCCCCCTTGGTGCCCCACAGCCAGCCAAGTCTCTGCTTTAGGCAGTGGAGAGGGCAGACCAAGAAGAGGCTGGATTTAATTTCAGAGACTCTGCAATGTGTTTCCATGTCATGACATATATATATATACACACAGAGATATGTAACCTCCTCATTCCCCTCCTCAGTCGCTTTCTGTGAAGGGATTCAGCTCCCAAACAGCACTCTGCTGGGTCAGAACCAAGCCTTTTGCTCAGCTGCTTCCTCCAGTATTGCTGCCCACGCTGCCAATTGCATTGCTTGCCCATGCCTGGGTAAATATTGGTGCAGTGTAACAGGTTTCTTTAAGTGAAATTTGCAGAATTGAATCACATGGTTGAAAGAGGACATTCAACACCTCAGAGTCTCATGAAAATCGGCCTGTTGTAATCCATTTTGTTTGTTTGGAGAATAAGGCTGCTGCAGACACCGTGGACTGGATTCACTCTTGCCATGACTACTGTGCTCCTACGGAGGGGAAGGCGGTCCTCAGCCCAGCCGTGCTGCATCTCCTCTTCCTTGTATTGCCCATGCTGCCATTTTTCATGTGCCATTTGTCTCCAAAATGGGAGTTTCTCACCTTGTGATTCATGCTGAAGCAACAGGGAAATCATTTTGGCCAAATTCATTACCTTGGGTTGTGGAAGAGGGAGCCAAGCTTGCTTGACTTGTGAAACTTAGAGAGGCTGAAGATGTAGAGCGGTACTCTGAAGAAACATAGATTAAACAGTATCCCATTTAGTTGCTAGAGTGTTTTAAAAATAATATAAATAAATCATAAAGAAACTCGGATGAGTATAGATCAAAGGGCTTGCAGCATGCATTGGGGAAACAAGGACTATGAGGCAGGAGCTTACTGCAGGGTTGCAGGTTAAACGCTCAGAACACGTCCCATAAATTCAGCTAGCAATCAGCGACAGTTAAGGTTATTAGAGCAGACCCTTTCACTGGGCTGGCTGTGTGCATTATTTATTTATGTTTTTAAGCATAGGGTTCAGTTTAACAGCCGTGAAGTGGATTATACGCATGCTGGTGGTACTCTTCAGCCTTGTCAGGGCCTTTCCAGAAGTGTGCCTGACAGCACACCGTGACTGTGTAGGCCTGAGTGATCGCAGGCTCCTGGGGGTTTTCCTCTCAATTGCAGAAAATAATTTTATGTGGTTATCCATATTTTTCCTCTGGTAAAGCAGTGGCACTTACCCCATATCATTAATGAATGGGGATGATATGCTACTGTCAGGTCAAGGGAAAAAGAATGGGGATTTAAACTTCTTTTCTGTCACAAGCATATCTCCATCATAATAGCATAAATTTATTTATAGTTTCATAGAGTTTCTATTCCATTTTATAAAAGTTATAAGAATAATATTTGACATTCAGCAAGCCATTTTACATGCTGTCCTAATGTGACAGAGCTTTGGCAGGATTTGTGTTAGCTCTCTTCCTGAATGATTTCGCAGCTCACAAATTCCCACCCAAAACCACTGCAGGTACTGCCAGTGTCAGGGCACACTGACCTCTCACTGGCATACCTCTGGCTCTGTGTACATGGCATTTAAGTACAGGTCAAGCAGAGACCGTACATCTATTGACTGAGTGATAAAGAAGGCTTTTTAAAGTTTTCCTTACCTGAGGTAGTCATGACAGCTGATGGAAGCGCTGAATTTCCAAGGTCTATAACAAATCAAAGCAAACACCTTTACTAAGGGTGAAAAGTGTATTTATTCATCTTTAGAAAAGAGATTCAAGGACTCAAAGGTGAGAGAGACTGCATCACGCTTAATTTCCAAATAATCTCTCAATGCACAACCCAGACAGGTGGTCTGGCAAGACACAAGAAGCTCCTGAGGCAACAGGGTTGTGCAATCCCTAGGGAAAGCAAAGGTTTGGGGGCTAAAGAGTCTGGAGCCCCTGGCACCTTCAGCATGCACCTCCCTTAAAAAACAGCAGTGAGTTACATGGTTTTAACCCATATGGACAAATGTGTCTTATCAGCATTCAGGTTCAAATAATGTATGTGACCTGGTGGTGGCACCTGCATGGTTCCATCCATGAGGCACTCCAGAGGCTGCAACTCTGGTGGAAAATGTCAGGACACTGTGCTGAAAAGTGCTCACCAAGTCCTCAAAGAAGTGGAGAGAAATAGTTTTATTCCTTGCAATCCAATGGCTGTTAACCAGCCAGCCAAACACAGCAGAGACATTGTCCTGCCCAAACAGCGTTTACATCCCAAGTACAAGGAAGCTTATGTAGAAAAACACACCTCTTTCTTTGTCATCTATCTACAGCAATTCTCTGACATGCCCATGTGACCACTGTTGAAACACAACTGTCTCCTGTACCGAGCAGTACAGTACCTGTACTGCCTAAGGAGAGGCATTTCCAAAGCTTCCCCTGAGGTGTGGGAAAAACAATTTATCTATCTGCAGTAAGTTGACAGTAAGACCAGTTTGCATGGACAGAGCACAGATTTGCCAAATTTACACAAATTAAGAAACATTCCATCAGTTCCTCATTAGGCAGAAGTGTTGAGGATGCTGGCTGCTTGCTTAAGCAGAATGTTGAACCATTAGTAGGGATGTTGTTTTTAATTACCAGCTCAGTGCTGAAAGAGCTATATTCAGATGTCAGATAAAGTGTCAGAAATAACATAAAGTATCCCTCAATGCCAGAGTTTAATTATGTTTGGGTTTAGCGATGATGTATTACATCACCAAAATATCTGTGCGTTGTATTGGCTCTGAAGTCATAGCTGCAGAAAAGGATACCTTACTCTGCACACAGAAGCAAGTTCATGGTGTTAATTCTCTAATAGCTTTAAGAGTTTATAGATGCACCCCTAACATGACTCAAGTTATTTTATTTCCTATTTTATCCTACCTTCTGAAGCCATCGTGGTAAAAGCTTGGGATGAGGCTTCGTTGGATGCATTGTCTGTGAGGGGGGAAAAAAAAGATGAAAGTGGTTCTTAAGAGAAGTGAGACTTTTTTTTACAAAGGCTGAGAATTTAGTTTGGGGTTTGTGTCATACTGCGCATCGGTATAGCACCTTCACAGAACACAGCCAAGAATTAATTTAATTTCCCTCCTTTCTGTCACATCTAAATACATTAACATTTTTATACAGAGTGGAGCTGTCTTAGTATAGCCCACAGGCAAGAATGTAGACTTCTTTAATTGATGACTCCCTCATTTGAATATATTTCTACAAAACCGCAAATTGGGCGAAATGAGTTATTTTGGAGAAAAATGATCATTTGTTTCCCCTCCCTCTGAAGCTGTATTTCAAGGGAACTGAACATTGGTTTTTGATGCAGTCTTTCTTTGCTGAAAAACATACCAGTACTGTATCCACAGCCAAAAGTGAACACAGGTGCAAGTAGTTACCAGGGTATCTGGTGTACATGTGAAGGCTGCTCAGGGGGCAGTGGTTCAATTGTATTGTTAATGCAGCAAGGAGCATACACAGTGGGAGAAATAGAAAGTGGAACTGTGCGTTTACACCTGAAGATGAGGTGTGCACAAGAGGGTGCTAAAGGAAATCAGTCTGCACTTCTCGCCAGCCACACTGCAGGATTACTCATTGAGAAATGCGTAATTGTAACAGCTCACTGGTGCTGCGTAGCTAAGTGAGTGTGCTTTTTGATACAGGAATTGCAGCAAGATACTGCCTAACAATAGCATGCATCTTATGTTTGTGTAGGAGTTTCTTTTCTTCTCAGCTAGCTGAGTTTTCGGCAGGTTTGTTGGCTCATTTAGAGGCTTGAGCTAAGAAACCTGCCAGAAAGTTCAAGCTGTGTGATGAATGTGTACAACAAAACTTCCACACATCTCCCATTTCTTCAGTATTTTAAATATATACATGTTTAAATATATACATGCATACAAAGTATACGTGTTTAGTGTTCTTAACATCTCTGATGTATCCTTTCTATGGAAAACCCACCAAAGGAAACAAATATTTCTTCTGATGAAATATTCCATTTTTCATCCCCAAGGAAGGAAAACAGACATGTACACGATAATGTCATATGTGCCTGGTGGGTCCCTCGTAACATTAGCATAGATCTCAGCTGATAGAAACCTTCGCTGTCTTGTGAGTCTTCTTGTTCAACAGATATTTCTGGAGAAGAAAGAAAGAAATAAACAGAAACAAAAACAAAGAAAAGCTGCAAACCCCTTTCATTGCACTTCAAACTATAAATCAGAATGGTGCAAAATGCTGGTACTGAAAAGCAAGCTCATATGGCTGAAAGTTTCCTGGCTGAGATGCTGTCCAAAGTGGTAACCCAGATGGACACCTACATGCTCCCACTGGCAGGACTGTTTTAGCAACCAATGCTTTTGCTGTGAATCATTTCTGTGGTTATGTCAATGGCCTGTTAATGAGTTTTATTACCTTCAGGCTGTTCTGTCAGTCTTTCTCGGTCCACATACCACACGATGCTTGGCTTGGGAAATGCCTTCCTCACGATGCAGCTCACATTAAGCTGTGGGGCAGTAAAAGCCAGTTATTCTCCGACATTTCTCATCAGGCTGCTCCTTCTGACTTCCAAAATCAATGATGAACGGAGCCTCTCCTGCAAGCTCATTTACTCACCACCCTACTTAGCAAGGAAGCACTGCCCTCCTCTTTATTGCTCTTCTTCCCCTACCATGTTTCTGGTTGGAAATACCATTGAAGGAAAGTCAGGGGACACACCCATCGCCACCTGGGGCCAGGCTGAGAGTGATGGGCTTCAGCACCCTTCAGTTCAGTACCACTGGGACAAACACCCACATGGAGAAACACTGGCACTGGTAATGGGCATGGTATGGGGAAAAGAATGAGACACCTCCTGATTACCATGTAAATCCTACCTTTGTTAGGTGGATAAGGGGACAAATCCCACGAGAAAGACTGCCTAGCATGCTGATTCGTTGAATACACAAAATTAGATACTTTTGTAGAGGGGCATGATGTGTAAGAGGTTTCTGGAAGTCACAAGAAATTGCATACTTCAGATACAGTAGTCCTGGTTGTATGCCAATTGCTTCAAAAATCTGTGTATGCACTCACTTTCTCCTTAAGCGATAGAAGAGAAGGACTGAAGAGATCTGAAAACCAAGGCTGGATGAAGGGATGTGCACTAGCTGGATGGGAGATCTTACCCTCACTTACTGAGCAGCTTATGGTACTAAGAGAAATTACCTCTTCCTTTTAAAGAAACACATTCATACTGTTACTTATGCCTCACAAAGCCCTCTTGCACCCACTATCGAAGAAAGTAATATACACATTTAGTTGAAAGCAAGTTTGATACATCGCAGGCAGTAGAAGTTGATCGTTCAACTTTCCTTTCTGCGATGTTGAAGCTCATCTCAGAGTTTGAGAGGAAATGCTGCCAAGTTTTACTAGAAAATGCAGTTGGCAGTGACCATCAAAGTGCACCTCCTTGCCCAAAGCCAGAATCAGTGATATTCATACTATTCCTCACAGCCCCAGTCATGGTGGCAAATTATCTGCTCTGTCTCTCTGGTTCTTACTGTCTCTTAGTGTGAAGAAGGCTTTCCCAGTGTCTAATCTGAATCTGCCTTACACAGTCTAAGTCTGTTACTTCTGGTGTCTGTACGTGCTCATTAAAGAGGCTATTCCCTTCACCTTTTGCTGTGGCCTTTCACATATGTGAGGAATCGTATCCTAAAGAAGAGAAGTCTGAGAAGTCCAAAGGAAATCAGTTTTAATTCTTTCCCAGCAGATTTTGGTTGGCCCCTAATTTTTCATAATCTATAAGAATGGTTAATGTGGTCCAAGAGATTCCCCAAGAACCTATCTGAACTTGCCTGTTTCTGCACACTGTCTGCACTCCAGAATGGATGAGACTGGGGAATGGAAACGTTTCCTTGGGAACTTTCTATAGGTGGAAGGCAGCCATTAAAATGTTGTAAGATTTTACTTGAAACATAAAGTAAAACATAAGCTTCATAACAATTTTGTAGGAGTTTCCATGTCCCAGTGTAAAGGATATTATTGTAAAAGATGAATGGTAGCCTTTTAGAAAAAAAAAAAAATGTGGCATTTTCTGACGAGCTGGCTGTAAACCATGTTTAATTCAAGCCCAGGGAGTGGACCACCCACAAATGATTTGTATTTGCTTTCTTGTTTATTCTTCAGAAGCTGACTAGCTACAATGTCCATGGTTCTTTACCTTTCCTTTTCTGTATAATATTAATTCCCTTGGATAAATATCACAATTTCCATAGTTTCATTTTTGTTTCAAAAAGTCACATATGCCTTCAGTAAATAGCTACTTGCTAACCTAAAAATAAATTAACTTGATGCTAAAGCTCAAAGATTTCCACCATGTCTCTTGTGGGACCTCCAGCCCCCTGCATCACCACTGGCCACCCACAGCCTCTCCACCCTGCCTTGGAGCCTTCCCTGGGACTAATGCAAGGTCAGATGCTACCACCCCACAGAGAGTCCCTCAGCTAGCTCTAATTTGTGCTCACAGAAGCAGTGTGCTGCTGTGGGGATGGGAATTGCTCAGAAGAAGGGATGTGAGTCACTGAGGGTAGCTGAGTGCCTTGCAGCTGCTGCGCGAGCTCACCTGCGAGCTGCCAGCCGGGCCCTCCTGCAGGCCTGCAGAGATTTCAGGGTAGGCTGGAAAGCAAACAAAAATTTATTAACGAAATGGGTACCGAAGGTCACAGTAACAGCTTCTAATGAGACTTAATGGCCTTGTTTTGTAAAAAGAGTGCGAATTAAATCCTACATACGCCCACATACCTGGCAAGATAAAAGCTTGCGCAGCTCCACTTTGAGGTCAAGGAAGTGGTTTAGAAGCATATATCAGCAGTTACTACCACAGATCTGTGATGCATTTCTCTGCCTTTCAACAATACGGCTGGGTGGCTTTGTTAAAGCTGGCTAAAAGCATCCTGCTATCCCAGCTCTGATAGCAGGGCATCAGTTCCTGCTGTTGGTTCCTCCAGGTGTTCCCCAATCAAAGCTATCTGCAAAAGCTTTAGCCATTGCCTGCTGTCCCCAGAAACATCCATTGGTCATGAGTACCACCTTTTTGCATGCTCTCATCTGGGCAGATACTTGACAATGTCACGCCACAGACACCTGCTGGCTGGCCAGGAAGCCCAGACCTGACCTTTGCATCAAAGCAGCATGTTTCTGATGACCACAGCCACAAAAAATGGAAAAAGAACTTTTTTTTGTTTTCATTTGTTTGTACAGCATTTCAGTTCCAGGTGCAGCTGGCTGTACGGATACAAACTATCAGGTACTGTAAGCCTCTTTACTGGCATTTCTGATTTAGCCATTGGTTTGCAGCCATGCTGACTTTGAAGTAAGAACTGCTGAAACTGTGGTAACAACAAGTCTCAAAAGCCTTGAATAAATCATGCTTCTGGCCCCTTAGAACTGGACAGGAAACAAATGCAGATCCTGGATCACTTACAAGATCTGCAATTCTTTCTCTTTCCAACCTAAACCTCACCTCAGTCTCCACCATTAATATAATTTGTTTTTCTTTTTTTCTAACCCTGTTAACCAGTGTAGGGTCACCTCATTCATTACTTTCCTCCAAGAGGTGATGTGTTCAGGTTTATCTGACATTTTTTATAGCCAATCAACCTAGGACTCTCTCTTCCACTTTTTCTAATTTCCACTTTTCTGCCTAGCTTTACTGGCTGGTTATGCCTGGATTGACTTATACTTAATAATCACGGCCTTGGGGCTTTCTGAACTTAGGGTGCATTTTGGGTGGAATTTCTTTTTTCCTTTTTTATTCCTTTCTGCTTTTTGTTTGATGAATTCTTCCAATCAGAAAATGAACATCTTACGACTTCTGCCTTGCCAAAACGGTACAGGTGGTAGCGGGGCTGTCAGAAGACAGCCATATATTTTCAGATGTGAGGAAACATATGATAAAGTGGATCTTCTAAATTAAGCTGAAAGTTGGCTGGTAGACTAAATAACACTGAAACCAGTGACTGTTCTTCCTTTTGGGTTTTGATGAGAACAGGTATGCATCTCCACTTCTGTTTTGGATGCTGGCCTTTGCTTTTTCAGATGTTTGCTGGTTAACTATTCAGTAAGGCAGCTTTCAAGCACAGCTCTGAATTACCTAATAGATCTTTTTCATTTAACATCTCAGCCCCTGCTAACTGTTTGACATTCATTTGTCTTGCTAGCATATTTACCAATGGTTTGGGTCTAGCAGAAATTCAATGTTTAGTATAGCAGTTTCTGCTGCTGAGCTTTTACTCTTACAAAAAGGAGAAATCAATATTTGGCAAAGTTAAATGTGAAAAGGCCGAACATTTTCTTAGAAACTTGTACCTAAAAGAACTCAATTCTAGGAAAGACATATTTTTAAGCATTTCAGTCCAAAAGTACCCTCTTAAAAAAAGTTCTTTTGATTGAATACCATCTTTTACTCAACCTATTAAAACTCTCAGCTTCATTGAGAGACTTGCACTTGCAGTCCCCACCCTTCTACCCAGCTCTCAGTCACACTCAGGCCACCTTGAACATCTGTGAGGAAGTGCCACTGCTGTCCCTTAGACCTGAGTCGTCTCTGCTGTGTTTATGCTGCCCAGCCCGTAGGGTCCCTGCGCTTGTTCTGCCCCAGCTACTGCCCTGCTGATGAGTGGGCTGAAACCCAATGAAGAGAATTGGAGCAAGCAACTACATTCCCTCCAGGATCTGGGCTGTGTTGGCCCAAGGTCTAAGAAGGCTTCCTCAGCACCCATCTCTCTCAGTGAGCTGCTCCACCTAACCCTGCACCCAGAGCACTGCTAGAGGCTGATGGCCCAGCACCGCCATCAGAGGGCAGCCAGCAGTTCCCAGGAACATCACAGGATGTTCAGAGAAGCCCAACACTGAAGGCAGTGGTTTCTTTCTCTTATTTATATCTCTCCCTTTTTGTACTAATAAGCCGGTGTGGGTGCATGCACAGACAACCACATGTGAAACAATAATTCAGAGAATAAGCCAAATAAGGCAACCTCTTTGGTTAACTGATACACAAAACAAAGCAAGAAGCACCAGCAAGGGCATATAGCAGGGAGAGTTCAAGCATCTTAGCATACTTGAATGATTACCCAGGTAACATTTGTAGCTGTTTGACAAATGTTGATTTTTTGTAAGATCCATGTTTGAGTCATGCAAACGCAAGAGGAAATCTCATATCATTCAATCTTTATTTCTTTTGCATTAGTAACTGGCAGACTGACAGCCCCCAGACAGAGGGTGGTTTTTGTTTTTTTTTCTGCTTTTCCCTGTTGAATCCTTCTTTTCATCCTGAGCATCAGCCTTGCATGACTATGCCTTTCCTGAGCCAGGGGCTTCTTCAAGAAAGCAACTACAGTCAAGGTACTGGTGATAGTCCCACCGTTCAACACCCATTAGCTTTGGGAGGGTTTGAAATATGTTTTTCATACCCACTGCTCTGTAAGCAGAAATTACAGCCTGGTTTTCTGTGGGCAACATTACTCATATCAAGTTGAGCCTCAGCAGTTGTGGAGCCACTAAAAAGGGAACAGGACAAGAAACTGAAGATGACAAAGGCTTCCAGCATGAAATGCCAGCTCATATGTTTGCAGCGGGCCCTGCCACTCCTGCCCAGTTTGAGACACCCTAGGTAGGACCTCATTTTCTGAGCCAGAGCCTATGGCAGCAGTTATAAGTCATATGCCTGTAAATGATGTGACTTTGCAGCAATGACAGCTCCAAATCAGTTTCCGTGCCTAGCAAATGCTGGCCATGATTTCCTCACCGTGGGCAGCATGGTCACTTTGTAACTGGGGCACAGGGATCTTCGTGACCAACACAGTTACCTGTAAGCTGCATCGTGCCAACACTAGCTTGCACATATGGGTGAGATGGTGGCAATTTGCATGCCGTTGGCATTGAAATGCTCTCGGTGGAGCAGAGTGAATATTTTTGGCACCAGAAATTTGAATAATGGCCACAAATTCTTCCAGAGAACTACAGGGTTATTTACAAACATTTTAACTTACTGCAGCTGAAAAAAAGTACAGTGTGAATGTTTCTGTGTTTGTACATACATACATGTATTTGTAAATACGTGTTATTTCGAAAGATACTGCTTTCAAAACCAGGTAGAAGTTTTACTTGTAGAAGAGTATGAAAGCAGTTGGCAGAAGGCCCTTACCAAACACTCTGACGGTGGTGCTGCTCTTCCAGATTCTCTCTGGGTGGTAGACCACGTGACAAGAAAACTTCTTGCCATCATCCGTAACTTTGGTGGGGAAAATCTTCAGAGTGTTATTCATACCCAGGCAGACTCTCTGCCCATAGAGTGCACTGCCATTCCCATACATCTCAGGATGGGAGGGCTGCTTGGTTATAAGTTCTTCTTTCTTTCCATTTTCCTCCTGTAAATAAAGCATCCCACATAACATATGAAGACCAAACACCCCCTGTTACTTTTGTAGACCAACACTACTCCCAGTGTGAAAATGTTCCCTTGCACCCCTAACACTGAGAAGCTGTAAATGAACATTTCCAATGCTTATTTTTGCCAAATACATTGTCTTTTTATGAGGAGATCCCCCAGAACTTCAAAACTGATAGTGATCATCTTACCAACAAACTATGGGGTAAATAGCTGTGTCTTGCAAGTCTGCAGCCTGCACAAAGAGTGACAGAAGTCGTGCTGGAAGTTGTGCTGAACGCCTCCTACACATTAAACATAGCAGAAACTCCAAGACAATCCTTGCTCTCATAGTTTTTAAATAGTGAGAACCTAATAATAGCTAGAAGTCACCTCCTCCGACTGCCTGTGTGCCAGTCACCCTGAGACAGGGGCAAGCAGCACATCCAGGGCATCTGTGCCTCGGTACGTATTTGCAAGATGTCCTGTGAGTGATGCATGGCGACCCACATATGTTATTGTGCTGAGCTTTGTGTTGTTTTTTTCTTCCCCCTACTCTGCTGCTTGATTTTCTAGAGTGAACTACTTGCACTAAAAGGTGTTGAAGGCAAACGTGCTCCCTACAGAAATGTTACGAATTTTAAAATTAGGAATTCACTGCAAAGAGATCTGAATAGGTAGTGACCTGAGATAGAAGACTAAAAAACCTAATGTATTTGAAAGTCACCTCTAAGAAAACCCTCAACAATTACAACTCCTTAGCAACAATAGATAGAAACTGAAGGGCAAAGCTCAAGCACACTTATACTGAAGGCAATGCTAAAAGGTTAAGATCTCACAGCAAATCGCTCGTAGTTTTTATGTAAGTGGTTAACTATATGGATAACTGGGTTTGCATGTCCTCAGTGCACGCCTGTGACGTGGAGGTCAGCAGAGCACAAAACCATTACAGCTTTTTTTTTTTTTTCCTATTTCAAAACAGCCTGATATCTCACTAACGTATTAACCTATGCAGGAGCCGTATTTTTCAGAGATATTACAGCTTCACTGCAGCAAAAATCCCTGAGAAATCTGATGCAAGGAACATTTTAGTTGCTATGTTTGCTAAGTTCTTTGGCACTTTCCACAGGCCTGCCCTACGTGTGCTCATGAAAAATTAAAAGTGATTAAGAAGGGACTTTCCCTCTTTGTTTGTTTAACAGCTATTGTTTGTGGTATCTTTGTTGCAAAACCACTTGTTTACCTTTTCCTTTATTATCACTGCCTAACACAACTGATAGCTTTTGTTTAACGGATTCTGCAGGACACAATAAGATCTAACATTTCTACTTCTACCTGCAAAAATACCCCGTATTTTCTTCTGTAATTTGTACCCAAATGAAATAATAGTTATTTGTACCTGAATGAAATAATAGTTATACTTACCACTATCCATTTCAAAGGATAATTGGACAAGTTTGCTGAGGTCATGTTCTCAAGGCATGGAATTTCTAAAGTCTGGTTTAACCGCACTTCCTTCACGTAATGCTGCTCCTCTTTTATCATTGCAACAGCAGCAACAACAACAACAACAAAGCCCAGGAAAGAAAATCAGAAACGCGGTGTTCATTATGTTTCAAGAATTAATGCTGACTAGTCTTCTGGTCAAGGAACAGGCATTTTTTTTGATTAGAAGGATAATTTTCCACCATTAGCCCATAGACACATTTGTTAACTGAAAGCCCTGCATCCAATTCTGGATGCAGTTTCATTGCTCTAATTCATGACTTTACGAAAATTCACAAAAACCTTTGCTTAACTGCTGGAACAAGATATTTCCTTCTGGAGCTGAGCTTCAATTTTCTCTTATGAGTTTTTTCCACTACAATAAACCTTCACATCAATTTTGTGCACCTCCATTTCCTTTTCTCTGTAGACTTTCTTTGCAGTAAGCAAGGTGTGCAGCACATCAGAGGGGTTAAGATTATGCCCGTTTTTCAGCGTAAGTGGTCCTTTTCTTATTCTCAAACCTGCCTTCTCCCAGGAGCGGAGCCTCTCACTCTTTCCCGTGTCCTCTATTTAAAAAAAGTATCTCAGCACCTCCTACCCTTCCCATTCCTGATGCAGTGCTCAATTCCACTTGTGGGAGGTCAGAAGTGATGCATCAAACAGAGCACAGCTGTAGTCCAGATGTCAGATCTGTCTGCACCCCTGTGTTTAAGCAGGAAGAGCAGCGGTGCAGTCAGGCAATGCTGCGATGCCTTGGCAAGTGCTGAGCTCTCTGGCCAGCCCCTCTGCTGCAGCCTGCCTGGGCACTCTTGAACTTTGCTCCCCTGGTAGCTCTGACTTATGTGCCGAGACAGAATAGATAAAGTGTCATGCAGTGCACAGCCCCCAGAGGTACAACGATGAACATTAGACCCAGGAGCTCAGCCTGCAGACATCCTCTACCCGCTCTCACAATCATGTGTTGTAGCTGCTTAATTTCCACTCTGTCTTTGAGTTTCACCTTCTTTAACAGCCTGGTGGTTATGGTTCTGTGTGTTTGCCAGTCCTACATAAGCCTGCTGCTGTGCGAGCTTTTTGCAGTATCTACTGGCTGAATCCTTCTGGATTCCCTTTACTCTGATGCAGCTGGGAGTTGTGCTTCATTGATGACTCCTGCCATCCCATCCCTCACAAGCTGCATTAAGATCTCGTGCCTTCTTTTGAGTGGACAAGGTTCATTGCAAAACCACTGATTACTTTAAAATGAAAGCTGAAAGAGACGTGTAGTAAACTGATTTTTTTAGCTGTCTGTAGCAAATGGTATCAGTAGCACATCATGTAGTGGCTGAAAAATCCACAGTGATGCAGATATGAATAGCTGCCCACATTTGATGCATGTAAACCAGAGTTACAGCATCAAACACACCAGTATCAACCAAGGGCAAAGGAAGAGGACCAATGCCTGATAATCACTATTACTATATTAGGGAAGAAACAGAGAAAAATTGCACAAGGAACAAAACTGCATCCGTGAGCAGTGCTCTCCTCTGCTACCTCTAGCATCCCCTGTGCCTACCCTGCTTTCAGCCCTTGAAAGCGTGCAGCAGGTGCAGCCTGCAGCCCTCAGCCTCAACCAGAAAAGGGCATTATCTCTTCCTGGTGCTCAGTGCTGCACATGCATAGCAGCAGCACCATGTGGTTTGGAAACCTGGTGGCTTTGGTCTCATTATACCCTAAACCACTCACCCAGTCTTCTCCACATCATGTTTCTCCAAAATGAAAATGTGGACACTGTCCATCTGACCACCTTTTGTGCATTCCAATCTACCTTCATATTCCTCCAAACAAATATGGTTTCCTAAATGAGTACCTGAGACACTAAGAAGCAGCAGCAAACTACAAACAAGCCACTGACACTGACCAAGAAATGCTTGTCCAACCCAATATTCCATCCCTTTTCCCCTTTTATGAAAAAGCAACATATTTTTTTGTAACCACTTACCTTCTGCCTTTACAATAAGCTGAATTTTTGCAGCCTTTGTCCCATATGGATAAGTAGCAAAACTGCACTCGTACTGCCCACTAAGGGAGGTGGTAATGTTTCTCAGGTGCAGAGCCCACTCATTGCATTCAGACGAGGCATCTGGGTCAGGGAAACACAAGGTCTCTTTAATGTCCCCATTGCAGCAATTTCTGGTGCTGAAGGACACAGAAAAGTTGTAAACGGTCTCAAGAAATTTGAAGTAATGTATGCCCAAAGTGGGGTGGTGGACAGCTATTCTGGACAGTGGGTTTTCATCAGTCTTGGACCACTGTGCCTGCACTACGTGGGTGTATCGCGGTTTGGGGAAGGTGCACAGCAGTGTCACGTCGGTGCCCGGAAAAGCGTGGACCACTTCTGTGTGTCTAATGACATCTCCAAGTTGCCCTTAAAAACAAATGAAAGAGTTTTTAGTGCAAGAAAAGTTTAAGCGAAGATTTATTCTAAGCTGCCTTTGATATGATTTGGTGCCTTGGCCTCAGACAACTTTGAAGGTGATGTGCTCGTGCCTGCAACGACAGCAACACACTTTCAGTGAGGAGATTTACAGCTGAGAGGTGCTGCAGATCCCTGCTGCCCTATGTGGTTCCCCCTGCCCCTTCCCACTCCTGCGCAGCATCAGCAGAAAGCTGTTCTTTCACCTCTGTGTTGTTAAATGGCTCCTGCATGGCCTGAACTAGTGCCCACTTCAGTGTCAGAGTGAGCAGCCCTGGTACGAATGGCTTCATCCCAAATTAATTTTGTAAAGCACGTTGGCAGTCCTCAGTGTGCTGTATAAAGGAGCAGTGGGTCAGTGAAATGAAGCCTCCACCACTTGTTTGCTGCTGTCATAGGGCTGATCTCTCTCTTTTCCTCCCCCTCACGAACAAGCGGCTGGCAGACCCCAAGCCCAGTGTGCGTGGCACTGACAAGCTCGAGGAGATCAGGAATTCATGGATGAGAGCAGTTGTGATGAGGTGAGTGATACACCTCACCCACCCTGTCCCCTTCTCAAAAGAGCCTGTAGGCCCCTAGAAAATATAGATTTGTACATATGTTCGAGGGTATGGACTCCACTGAATTTTACCCTCCCTGTGTTTCAAAGCATCACTGTAAATTTTCTCTGAGAACTCACCCCTCATCCCACCATGAGTCCTTGCCAGGACCAGCTCCCAATGCTCCCCCTGTGCATTTGCAGAAAGCAGGTAACAACATCTTGGCTTTGCCACCTGTGGGGTGCAGCCACATGGTGCCTGAGCTGGGAGATGCCCTGATATGGCCCCTGCTGCCCCAGCTCAGCTGGGAGCCACTTGGGGCACCTGCGGGGCTGCTCTTGGGCAGGGAAGCAAATAAGAGGAGGTTCCCACATCCCTGCAGAGCAGGCTGAAATTTGGGACATAACTGCTGAAATGTGACATAAATATGCAGAGAATAGCAGCGTGAAAAACAAAGTTACCACACAGACAAGACAAACTTTATCTCTTTTTTTATCTCTGTGCATGAACTGTTCATCTTGTAATTCACTGCCAAGAGATGGGAAAAGGTGGGAAGGTAAAGAAAAACAAGCCTGAGTGGTCAAATGATGCTAGAAAAATTATATAAAACTACCTTCATTGGACTAAGGAGCTTCTTATAACAAATGCTCGCTGGTCTCACTGGAAGTTTTGCATCAGTAAAAGATAAGTAAAAAGCAATTGGCAGTGTTGGGATCAGATTAGCAGGCAAGAGACACCCAGCATGTCATCTGCCATGTGCGTACTGATGCAGTATTAGCTCAAAGGACCATGTAAATAAGGCTCACCAAGAATTACTTTAATGCGTTATATTAGATGAAAAGGTTTCATACATATAAGAAATCAGTATTTTATTTTTTTATTGCTTATCAGTAGCCTAGCACTTTAGGTTATTTTAAGTAGAACTCTTTCACACACAAGTGTTTCTAGCTTCTTATTTGCAACTCAAAGCAAATAGTCTTATATTAAAAGAAGCAAATAGTTTTGTGTTAACTTTAGTTTTCCATCTCAAGTATTGTCCATTAGCCTGTATTTGGGCTCCACTTGAAATTATTAAATTTCGTCTTGTGCTTGACCTCCACCAAGGGGATGATGGTGGTCACTTTCACCTTTGAGTGCTTCAGCAAGCGTCTCATCCTCAGGAAAACAAAAAAAAAAAAACAAAAAAACAAACCTACTTTTCTCCAAATAGAATTGCGTTGAGCTTGCTTGCGTTTCTATGTCTTGAGACTTCTATTTAGTTTGCATTCAAGAATTTTCATTTTCTATGAATACAGATATGAAACATTTTCCTGTCTTTCAGAAGCAATTTGTCTCACTGACCTTGAAAATAAGAGCAGCCTGTGCCAGGTGTGCCAGGTACCAAGATTCATTTTGTCATGCTAGTCAAATGCATGAACCCTAACTTTTTCCTTTCTTAATTGAAAAAAGCTCATCTCACAAAATTCGGCTTCCTAGGTGGCAGTAAGTGCTCCAGCATTCAGGATTGTCAGCTTGTTGGGGTGGAGGGCTTGTGAGCATCAGGCTTTTCCCTCTTTTTCCTGAGAAGGTTTTAATTTTCAATTCCCTCTACCAGGGATGCAGTTCTCCTTACTCTAATTTGCTGAAAATTTTACTCGCAAGGACAAACTCGCTTCTCAAGGCTTTGAAGTGGCACACAGGGCGGGTGGGGAAGAGGAAGAGTCTACTTGAAGGGTTGCAGCTGCACAGCTCATCCTTGCCTTGAAGTGTTTCAGTTCTTTCTCTCTCCCTGTACGCACAGGTATGCGTGTGAGAGAGATATTTTTATTTGCTCTTTGAAAGCACAGTTGACTTTTTGCCGATTGTGGATGAGTACATGTTGTCCTAAACACGAGTGAGATCATCTCAGTGATTACTCTGGTAAAAACAGGCTACGTATTTTGAATAAACTAATCTGCTCATCAGCACAAACCCTTTACTCCTTATCAGCTGCGCGATATTACCAAGGTTATTAGAAAGTTGTCACAAAACAGAATATCACTACCAGTAGATAGGCCTTGCTCTAGAGAGACACTAAAAAGGTTATCACCCTCAGTCCGAAAATACCACCCTTCCCCAGATCCCTGCTCCGTGCACCAAGCACAAGCATCCTACCGCCACGCTTACCTGCAACACGGGGTGCAGATAGCAAGCAAAAGACGGGGAAGAGCCATCTTTCCATCTTCTCTTGCTGAAATTCAGTTAAATACCTCGGGCTCTCTTGGGCTGTTCCTGGTACTTTCTCGGAAAAGGAAGTCAAAATGGCCTGCCCCGTGCAGACAGACAGATGTGCAGCGCAGCCACGCTCATCACTTTAGCATGACTTCAAAGTAACGCTTCATTAAATGTGAAAGCCTCAGTTTCCTGTTGGAGCAACAAAATTAGTGCGTGTTGTGAAACCTTTATGCTGAAACGCTGCGTGTGCTGTAAACCTATGTTCAGGGCTACATCTTTTTCTCTGTCTCTTCAGATGAAATCAGAGTAAACAGTTTACTGGATTAAGCTCTCCTTTGAAAACCTGGCAGTTGTCTAGTGTTGAATATATGGTACAAGGCATATAAAAATGTCGCTTTTTCTTTCCCTTGCCTCATTTCTTTCACGTTATTCCAACATAGCTCAAATATGCAATTTACAAACTCAGTTCGCACAGCCTTTAAAAAAAAGTTAAGCCAAAGTGAACTGAGAGTTTTCCAGGTCCACTTTTTTGAGTGGAGAAGGAGAGCACAAACTGATTTCTGCAGGATGGAGGATCCCAGCTCTGCAGGCAACACTGACACCTGGCGTGGTTGACCATACCCTGCTCTGTACCTCGCTCAGGATAGCTAGTAGCTGAGTCCTGATATTTCTTTCCTGAAAATGTTTCTAGAGGGCTGAGGACCTTTATTGGCCCTTTGTTTTATGGCACCCCTCCTTGGTGCTCAGGCAAGGCCTCTGAAAGCTGCCACCCGTCACCTGTAATTTTCTTCCCAACAGTTCTCTGTTTCTTCCTTACTAGGGACTTTTGCTGGTCATGGATCGATCCATAGTTCCAGCATGCAGGGCACAGAGCTCAGGGAAAAGAAGAGAGAGCGCTCACTGGTCAGTTCCCTATTTCACACACTACTGAATGCTAATAACATTTATACCACTTCCCCATTTTTGCATGTGTGATCTTCTGGTAGCGCATTTAAGCAGGCTAAGGTCCTGCAGCTGGACCAGCTGCTACAGCTGGCACGTGCCTTGGAGAAGAGATGCTGCTGCACTCTTCTTTTTTTCTTTACTTCAGTCCCCTACCCAAAGATATGCACTAAAAGCAGTCATGGAGTATGTGCTGGATGCCTGGGTTACTGAAAGGAAATGCAATCCAGGGAAAAAATCTCTGCTTGTCATGCAGAAGCACGACAGAGAAATGTGTGTTCTAGAGAATCAAGAAGTCCTAAAGTTGAAGATGAGCAGAATATCTGATCCATTGTATTTGGCAGCCACAGAAAGAAAGAAAAATGTTAAAGGTATATGTTCTGGTTTCTGGTTCAGATAAGAGATCATAACCCAAGTATTATTTTGAGAGACTAGAGTTCAAGAAAATTGGGCTTGAACCTGGAATTTAGACTTTCAGTCATGAGTAGTTACTTCAGCTTCTCCTGCTGATCAGCTCATGCAAGATTTGTACCATTTTGAGTAACGTTCAGGAAAAGAAATCTCAGATGAGCCATATTATTGATCTGAAACCTGCATCACAATTTGACAAGACAGCCCAAGTTCCATGGGGTATATTCAATAGCCAAAGAAATCCCTGAGCAGCTTCTTTGTGTTACTAGATCACTATGTCTTCCCCTCCTTTCTAAAATAGAATTCTAAAAACATATTGCTGCCATGTCACATAGCACAGGCTGAATGCAGCCACCCAGCAGTATTGCTGAGCTTAGCGGTGAAAGAAAGAAATGAAAGGCGCCTCCTATCTTAATGGATATTTTTCCTCATCAGGCCATGAGGTCCCACTGACAGCAATGCAAATTATGTTGAGAGAAACCCTGCCCAGGTAGGAGGCACATGCTGTTAGGGGATTTAGGAACCGCAGTTCTTTCTTTGGTGCTGGACCCAGCTGATCCTTGTGAGTGCCAGCATCCCAGGTAGATGCTGAGGGATTGTCAGCCTGGGGGAAACGCTGGGCTCTGAGCACCTCTGGATGCAGTGCATGGCTGCCCTGCACGCTGCTCACGGACACCTCTGCTGCCTCACATGACATTAATCTTTTCTTTTGAGTGTCAGGGGGCTGACAGTGGGGGTCCTCTAATTATTTTCTGCAGATCCATTTGCCACTAGAGGAGGCGTATGAAACACTTCAAATGTCTCTTTCCATGGCAATCACCTCTATTATGTGCCACATTGACAAAAACCTCAGCCACAATACCTTTCTTCTACCTCAATTACAGTAAGCTGCACCTAAGGAAGAAGCAGAGCTGCAGTTAGTCCCACAGAAAAAGAAATCTTGAGCTCCAGAGACAAATTCAATTATTCACAAAGAGAGCCTTCTCAGAAATGCTGGTGCACGAGCTCTTCCTGCCAGAGGCGAGGATGATTACCCTTGCAGACTAGTGTCCTCTAAACATCGCTTAAAGAAAGTGCTGCTCCCCTGTGAAAAAGAAGCAGAGACTTTGAAGCAGGAATTTCATTAAAGAGTAAGCTAACCTTCCAGGTTCACCTAACACTTAGTGCAAAACCTTCCTCCTTGTCATTGTGTTTTGGTTTTGCAGATAGCAGGCATTTTCCACATTTAGCACCAAGAGGAGCCAGGGGAGAGGGGGTCTCTCTGCTTCCTCTTCTTCCTCTCCCCTGGCTATGTGTACACATCCACACACTGCTTGACATAACGCAGCCCTGGTTTCAGCTGGGTTGCTCAAGCAGCATGGCAAAGACATGCACGCCTCCTTCTCAGTAGCAATTTTTCCAGCCAAAAGATGTTTAAAGACTTGATCAGAGCATTCATCCCTTCTCCCTGCCTGACAGCTCGGAGTGGAGGAAGGCAAACAAGCAGAGCTCAGCCCCAGCCGCCTGCCTGCTCCAGCACAGTCTGTGCTGGCTCCAGGGATGCTCCTTCCAGCAGAACTGCAGGCATGAAATGAACATTTCATTTGCCGTGACATCCTGCAGACATTTTGGGCAAATCCAACCAGGCAACAGCTCTTTAATTATGCCTTTTGCTCATTCTGCTGGTAACTGTTGCTTTCTTCCTTGTGTCAGCTGGGAACTTGCTTTCAAATGGTCTCGCCCAAGGCTGTGAGTCAAAACGAATGGATGGGCAAGGAAAAGAGCCCGTAAACCCTCACCTCTTGCTGTCTGTGGGAAAATCCCTTCATGACAGTTTGCTGTTTAACAGAGCCCTTCAGATAAGGCAATAGGGCACCTTTTGGGAAAGTAAGAGGATCACAGGGAAGTCTTGGGCTGAGTTCCTCTGGGTGCACATCTCTGGCTCTCCATATCTGTGACAGATATCTGGATATAAGAAAGGGATTGTAAAAATTAGCAACAATATTTTTAACTAGAAGGACCAAGTTACAGTTTATATTTCAGAGAACGAGAGCATAAGTTAGGGGATAAATCGAAGAAAACAAGCTCCATCACCTTCTCTGCCGTTCCAGCCACAGGTCCCTGTGGTCCTCTGCCATTTAATGTCATTTCTAATCAATGATGGTCAGCCATCATAACTGCTGAAAATTGCTGGCAAAAAATATGCAAAAAAGCCTACAACCAACCAACAAACAAATGTAAAGAAATACAAGAAAGAAGGGGACAGACTCTTTAGCAGGGTTGGTGGTGATTGGACAAGAGAAAGTGGTTTCAAACTAAAAGAGGAGAGATTTAGACTGGATATAAGGAAAAAGATTTTTACTATAAGGGTGGTGAAGCGCTGGAAAATGCTGCCCAGAGAGGTGGTGGATGCCCCATCCCTGGAGACATTCAAGATCAGGTTGGACGGGGCTCTGAGCACCCTGACCTAGCTGTAGGTGTCCCTGTGCATTGCAGGGGGGTTGGACCAGATGGCCTTTAAATGTCCCTTCCAACTCAAATGATTCTATGATTCTACAAAGCACGCTGTCCCAACAACTATACAACAATGAAAAACCACTATGTGAAAGCCAGCTAGACATGTTCAAAGAATTGAAGACTGTATGGAGTCATTATTTTCAAAATATCATGGAAAGCAAAGGTGAGATCAGCCCTGCTTTTTTTTTTTTTTTTTCTCAGTTGCTTTCTTTTCCACCTACAGGACAAATCATGCTTTCCCTCAGTTTTGCACAGCGTCACCTAATGCTTTTCACTCAGACGCCTCATCCTCCAAATTTTGTAAGAAAATTATGCTAACTAGGTAGATGGTTGTGTAACAAAATGCAACAGCACTCATCTTTAGAAAGGCATTTGGTAGAAAACAGTAACCCACTAGCAGTGCTGGGAAACATCTGCTCATGTTAGACTGCAAGGCTGAGCCTTCTGTGATGCCTCCCAGAAGCACTGTCATCTCCTGGCCACTCCAGCAGGATCTTCAAGGATGGTGTTTGGAGCCATTTTCATGAATCATGCCAGCAAGAGACAACAGGACTCTGCTTGAAAAAGGGCTTTTCACAAACACGGCTGTGGGGCTCTACCTTGAGATCTGCATGAGAGAGGGATTTGTTTCGACAAACAACAGACCGCTTGCTCAGAAAGGATAAGTGCTGTGAACCTGGATGGGCTGCACAGCTCATTATCCTGCACAGACTGCTTCTGCTGGATTTTGTTCCCAGATCAATTTAAATTCCTCTGTGCTATTGTATGCAAATATCATCTCACAGACAAACAGCCGTCTGGCCAGAGCTAAACACAGCAGCCCGGATAGAATTCGCAGCTTAAGAAATACATCAAATAGAGAAGATTAAAGGTGTGAAAGTTAACTTCAGATTCAGTAGCAGTGACAATTTGAGGGCAGAAGCTGCTTTTTCATTATATATATATTAAAAAAATAAAATTTGCAACAATAAAAGGCCAAGTTACAGTGACACTGAGAACCATATCTTGGATTTTTTTTTGATAGAATACTATGAAAGCCTGAGACGTTAATGTGTTTGTTTGAACACAATATCTTTGTAGCCCTATAAACACCTCTCATGCTATCAGCATGTCAGAAGCAATCAGAGGGAAGTGACATCTCTCTCCCATTACATCCATCATCAGTTAAATTACCAACAACATCCTAATTCCGTGTCCCTTCAGAAATGCTACAAGTGAGAAAAGCAAAGCAGAGGTTACTTTTCCTATTGAGTCCGTGTCTGCGGAGAAGAATCTGCACCTCAGTGGAGACTGAGCTTGGGCTCCTGGGGTGCTTGGAGCCTCATGAAGCAGGAGGCCGCTGCCAGGACCTGGAAAAAGGGAAAGGCAGCAGTTCAGAGGTGAATGCAGCTCATAGAAGGGCAGGTACATTCCTCGATTTGAGTGTCTCAACAGAATTAACAGCATGATGCTAGATGGGACAAGTCTAGTAAACAAACAGCTAGAAGTTAAAGAGGAGAATAGGAAACTTCTCTGATATTTTTGCATAATGATGTTTTCCAGACCATAATCAGAGCAACATTTAGCTCCTTCAGATGTGGATCCTTTTGGTCCACTCCATGCTCAAAGGCAAAACATGAACCTGCCCGAAGGAGCCTGGGAGGAATCATTAGTGCAGGAACATGCACTGCACACCAACCTCCTCCCAAGGCACTCGCTGGCCAAATGGCTGAAGAAAAGGCTGGGAAATTAACATAGTTTTCAGCCGATAACATTTGTCTCAGTATAAGTTCCTGAAATTTCTACCAACACTAAAATTCACAGATTTCTAATTTCTGTTTGGTTGGTTAGTTTGTAAGGGTAACAGCCCATGTAAAATAAATGCTTGGTTTCTAGCTGAATCTGTCACCTCCTGAAACAATACTAGGAGGGGCCCGTACTGCTTCCCCTGGTTCCTGTAAAACACTATAACCCAACTAATAAAGCACTTTAATTGTCTGAAGTTGGAGGGAGGGTGGGAGAATGCATGATGAAAATCATCTCTGAGCATCGGTTGGTCTAGAGCTGTGGCTGTGATTCAAAAGCAGATTGATAATCACCTGCTCAACCCTACCCATCAGCTGGAGCCCCTGTACCATATGGCAGTTCCACCTCTGTGTGCTAGCTGCCTTCTCCATGAGCCGAGCTCCCAGCCCGCTGCTAGGCCTGAGCTCTGCTCCTTCTGCCCTCTGACAGCAGGCTGGGCCAATCAGCATTGCCAATGGCAATGAAGTCATCCGAGATCTCCACCAGAGCAGTCAGTTCTATTCTGCATGGTTGCCTCCATTTCTGAAATAAATATGTGGAGGCTCAGAGGGCTTAAAGGTGCTGACCAAGACAGTTGGTAGCACCTGGCCACTTCCAGAGTATGCATCCTAAAAAGAGCACCACTGTGCCAGCAAGGGAAGCTGCTTGTGGTTCCCAGGTCATGTCTCCCAAACGGGTGAAGACATCTTCTGCCCCTCAGAAAATAAATAGTTCAGTAAATTAATTTCAGTCTGCTGCTGTAATTGGATTATAAAAAGCAGCATCTTGCAAGACTCTCCTTAAAGTCAGTAAGCTGGAGAGTTGCACTGTGACTGAGCACAAATCAAATACTTCTAACGGCATTTGACATTTTAATTGCAAATAAGGAAAAACTCTCTCATTACAGCACTGAAGCAAGTTGGCTTGTTGTGAATCAGACTCTCCAGAGAACACTTCCCTGCCCCTGCTCAGCCGCACAGCAGCCGGAGCCGCAAACATCATGCAAACTAAGCCATTACCAGCCATTACCAGTCATCCTTTCTCCCTCCAAAATGCATCAGCTCACACGATGTGTTTCTCCAACAGATGTTGCTGTATGGCAAAGAGCTCAACAAGGAGGCAAAAAGCCCACCACAGAGTTGCACCAAAAGGGAAAACCAACCAAAAAACTCCCCACCAATTTTAAAAGTGCTATAGATTTGTGTGCATGAGTGCTGGCTCAAAATCATTTGGGGCTCATTTCAATGATTTAACTGAATGCTCCAGAGACGCATTTGGCTTGCAGTGCTTCTGGAAAGTCTTGGATGTGGTCTTTCAGGATGCAAGAGAAAGTATTGGGGCCAGGGAGCAGTGCAGCTGGCCAGCTGCTCAGAGCACAGGTACAATTTTAGAAGTCTGATTTAATATCTTGTTCTACTAGTGATGCTCGTGGCTAAATGGGAAATAAAACTAATCTATCCTTATTAGATTTGGGCTGTAATCTCATATCATCCTCAGATATTGGACTTCCCTGGCAGCCTTCCTGCTTTGCACTGTCTGTAATTCCCAGGAAGCAGAAGAGGCTAAGGTGGATGATAAAAGAAATGTAAGTTCAAAGAAAATTCATATATAGTTCAGTGGTTTGAACAGCAGGGAGACTTAACAATCTGTATATGAAACAGAAAGGGAAAGAAAGTCTGCGGATGTGGTTTAACCAGAAAAAATGTTTAGTTGTACCAGCGTGGATGCTACCTGTGTTTGAAAACACTGGGTGCAACAAATGTATTTCATTGTCCGCTTTTCCTGATTAGAAAAAGTACACGCTCACTTGGTGGGATCAGCACCTACACCATATATCCCACGAAATAGATGGTGTTTTTTTAGGGAAGTAATCCGTTGTTTCAAGGTGAGCTGTGGGCAGTACTGAGCAGAGCAAGTACATTAGCTACCTTACGCTTAAAATCATTATCTAAAAGAATATTAACCAAAAAATAGCTTAGGTGTACTCAATCTTACTTTGGCACAAAATGGGGGATTAGATCTCTCGACAAGCTCTCCAGATTTTTTCCTGCAATTTTCCACTTTTCAGTATTAGCAACAGTTTCCAGGAGTCTTTCTCTAGAGGTGGATTTTCCTTCCCTCACCAGAATGGTGTTTTACCACCCTGACCTCCTCAGGCAGTAGCTCACATAGCTGAGTGGTCCCTCTGGCAAGGAGCTCCCAGCATGCCTATCAGCCTGACATCTATTGGTTTGCATTTTCTAGGAAACAGGGTCTAGCAATCCACATTCAAACACCACGAAAGAGACTATATATATTTTTTTCTCATTCTTCATGCTGTGCACTTCTTGTTTGGGAAGCTGCCAAGGTCTGTCTCAGAAGGTTGTTATTTTGCTCCAAGAGACCAAAATCAATCAATCAATCTGTGGCTTGGCACTGCTGGAACATAAGATTAGGGCTCTCAAGGCAGATTATAAACACAATCCCCTCAATTAACTCCTCCAGGATGGGCCAGAGGTGGTCAGATCCTCATTAAGTCAATTATTAACAGAGGTGGTCAATGTGCTTTTTTTTTTAAATGACAAATCTCATTAACTTCATGTACAACACAGTAAATCCAGGGATAGGTGAAGGAGCTGGGCTGCTGCCCTGCTTGCTGGGGTACCAGAAACATGTCTGATGCAGGTCCTAGTTTGCACACCACCACTAGAACTCTTCATTTGGAGAAGGGAAAAACTCTGGGTATGGCACCTCTCATACCGCATTTCACAAACTGTCTCTCAAGCAAGGAAATTCCACAAGCACTCATGACCCCTGACATATGCATGAAGAACCGGGCAGAGGAAACATTTTGTGCCTGCATGCTTTCAGTCACAACCACATAGCTCTCAACTAGTTTAAAACTAGCACCATTTTCTGGTCCTGAAAAAGCTTTCAGGTGCACATGCATTTTTTACAGCTGGAAAGCAGGCACCAAAAACTTGGGCTGAAATTGCTGTAATAGTTTTTCTGCCAATTCGCTCATCATTCTCAGAAAGACTTTCCATAAAACCCCATTGCATTTTTAACAACTGAACTTCCCCTGCTGCCTTCCAGGCTTTTTCAAGATTTATCCTTAAAATGGTAACAGCTATGTATAGGAGAAATGCATTTCATCTTGCTGCAGAAACTGGCTGCTCATCGAGAGGATGGAAACTAAGTATGCAAGTCACGCTTTCTGGGTCACAGACCCAGCACATAGAGGCCAGTTTCCCCTGCCGTTATGTGTCATGCCCATAAGGCAACATCCTCACCTGAGTTATGGGATCAGCCTCTCTATTTGAAAAATGAAGGCATTCAGGGCTCTGCCAAAGGGGGAAAAAAACCCTCTAACACTGTGTAGACTGAATTCCCCTACAGGAATTCAAAGGAAGGAAGCTGAGATGTGACCCAGAAAGGCTGAAATTAGCTATAAAACTCTCCATTCTATGACACAGTATTATAGCCACGTTCCCTGCTTGATGATAATTTATTAAAACTTCCTCCCACCTGAACAACATGGAAGTTTGGCCAAATGAGCAGTAGCCTTGGCAGGCACCACCCTGCACTGTGCTGGTGAGTAATTAAGACGATGCCAGGCAAGGGTCTGACTTAACCTTTGGTCAGGCTCCCGTAGAGCATCACATCATATGAGGTACCTCATGACTGCTGGCCCCCAGAAAAAGAACTCCAAACTGCTTGCTTGTGAATGATGAGCAGATGGATGAGCTCTGTTCCTAGGCCCAGGTGGCGATGCACACAGTGCAGCCTAATAAAGAGTGGAAACAGATGGAGATACCCTGATGCTCTCTCTAGGCACAGAAGATGGCATGCCAGCAAGACCCACCAGCACGATACATGACTGGCCAGGAGTAGTGGCAGCTGAAGGCCAAAAGTGATCCTTGTGTTCATTCATCTGGATAAACATTTGTTACTGTTATGCATGTCCACCAATGGGAATGTATGATTAAAACATCTGTAGCTCATAGTGCCTCCAAATGCATTCTAGTCAGGCTCCCTTCTCCCGGGGATAAATAGCATTTATGAGTCCTGAATCTTATTCTAACTTTAGGTGTTATTGCAGGTGGAAGTCAGAATATTTGTACTTTGGCAACCTGTTCTGCACATTGTCATATGATTAAGATTCATATGTGCATCTCTAATCCCAAATCAAGTTCATCTTCCCAATGAAAAAGTAATGGCTACGGGTTGACAATGGAAAAATACAATACACTTTTTTTTTTCTTTTTTGGTGAAAATGTAATCTATCTCACCTCATTCATCTTTTCAGCCTCTGTTAGCACCTTTTTTTATCTGCTCAACACTCCAGCTTTATAGGATTCAGCATCTGACACGTATAACTAGAGTGCCCACCTTACGTGAGTGACTGCTACCAGAGGTAACATTTTCTTTTTGTACAGCTCTTTCTTCCATTTTCTTTGTACGGGCTAAGGTAGCGCTACCCAGACCAGAAAAGCAGAAACTAATTATTGGAGCTGTGCAACTGAAATGATGGTGTTGCTTAAGACTACAACTGAGATAAGAAACTGCCTAATAAACTAAAAGGCAGGATGGCTGTAGTCAGTCAGAGGAGTAATTGAAGACTGTATAAGACACTTGGGGTACTTGAAGACAAGCCTGTGCAGACCTGGAGAAGCCCAATTACATCGTCTCAATTTATACAGAATAAATTGAAGACAGGGCTGATGGTGAAGAGAACGAAAGCTGAGCACTTGGCAGAAGGCAGTGATTGACAAGAAAATGCATCGCTCCTTCTGTAAAGAACTTATTTAAATTATATAAAAGGAGAGGCTGACTCCAGTCTTCAGAGACTGATTTCCACAGCGCTGGACCCTACCAGATGCAGAGTTGTGTTTGCTATTTTTCAGCCGTTCTGCTTAAATGAAGGGATTTGGGATTGACAAATACAATTCTGGATCTGATTTGTGCTTAAAGACATTGTAGTAAATTAGGATTTCTGGCTGGGGAATGGGAGGAGGCAGAAGGGGCAAGGACAGTCTGCTGAGCACTCCTTATCACGAGCTGGTGATTTACGGTGGCCAGCCTTGGCAGGACTCATCAAACCACCACCGTGCTATAGTGACTGATGGGAGAGGCATCTCCTGGGGAGAAAGCAGCAGCTGTGGTTGCGTATCAGTGCTTGGAAAGTCCAGCTTTCTGACAAACAAGGTTTGAAGCACTCACAAGGAGCTAGGCAGCACAGATGTGAACATTTTATCCATGATAGTTTCCACCATAGCACTTTCCAGGAAATGTAGTCAGGACTCCCCACTCTTTCCCTATTATAAGAAGTAATCTAGAAAAATGCTGCTGTTCTTGTAGGTATACATCTTTTATCACAAAAGCTCTGGTGGTACAGGAAAAGAGAGTGCAGATCTTGAACCAAAACCAAAATATCTCTCCCAGCTCCCCCCTCCCCACTCTCTGTTATGCTTACAGGGCTGCTCCTGAGACACCAACATCATACACATAAAACTTCCAGGTCACATAGCATGACGAGGGTGGGAAAAACATAACCTCATGCATTATGCCCTGTGACAGGACATGACCAGCTTCTATGCTAGTTCTCAATGTCCCACAGATTGCTCCCCAGCTTTATCTTCAAATCTAGGCTTGAACTTCTCCCGTTATCAGCTAAGCTACAAAGAGATACTGCCCATAACATCATGTTACTGTGCTGCAGACCTCCAGTAGCTCAAAGAAATGAATTTTCTGATGGCCCCATAGCCTTTCTAAGGCCAGGTGACTCTGCATGCCCCTTGACACCCCTCCAGTCCTCCTGCTAATCAGCACCTAAACAAGATGCTAATGGACAAAGTAAGTTTTTCTGAGGGTTTATTTTTTTTTTTGCAGATGGTGATGCCATTCCTCCACAATTAAAGGCAAATGTCTTGAAGGTACTTAAATATTTGCTTTTGCTGCCAAGACAACTGTACTTCTTGGAATGATACGCTAAAATCTTTCAACAGAGCTCATATTGCTGTGTCTCCTTCATTTAAGTACTTTCCAGAGATTTAGCAATCACTGTGTTTCAGAAGACATAATGTAAAACAAACAAAGAAAACACCCATAAATCACAAGTATTTTACTTCAGGACAGGTAGAGTCATTAATAATAACGACACTGTAATGTATGCTAATTAGATTTTTTACAAACATTTTCAGTGAGATACAGTGCTGTGCTGTAGACCAAGACATTAACACTAAAGTCTTTATCTTTAAAACAGAGGCTTGGCATAGAGATATTTCAGCTGGCTATGTCTTGTCCCACCATCTCAGCAGAGCAATCAACTGGCTCTGCCAGTTCTATTCATGTCGGTGGTACTTTGAGCTCTGTCCTCCCTGGGACTGAACTGAGCTCAGCTGAGATGGGCTGCCTTAACTTGTGTTTGTTTCTCAACTTGATTCCTTTGGGCACTCCTTATCCTATGCTGCTTTGAGAGCCAGAGAATATCTCGCTGCTGGTTACCTTATAGCAATCTCCTACCATTTTCAAAACTCTCCAACTTCCATTCTCGGCATTCACTATTGAGACCTGAAGAGTGTTTAATAGAAACTGGATCTTTAATTATAATTGTTACTACTTGGTTTTTGCAAAGATTATTTTGTTTCCCTGTTACTCCAAGCTGAGATATTTTAGTTCAGGAAGCTGGTTTATAAGTTCAGTCTTTGTAGGGATCTTAAAGCAAAATCCACCCAGCTGAACTTTGGCTCAGCTCTCTCTAAGCCCACCTGAGGGAGCGCAGGTGCTCCTCAAGAGCCCAGACCAACCCAAGTTATTTTATTACCTTATGATCTATTTTCAAGCACTGTTCTCAAATCAGAATCTACAGAACATGAATCTAGCAAAACCTCAGTGCCTTGTAGAGATATACTAGCCCTTGAGGGAAGGGATTGTCTCACTCTGCTGTGTGCTGGTGCAGCCTCACCTCAAGCACTATGTGCAGGTTTGGGCACCACAATAAAAGGACATAAAAGTGTTAAAGGACATCCAAAGGAGGGCTATGGAGATGGAGGAGGGTTGGGAGGGCAAGATGGATGAGGAGCAGCTGAGGTCCCTTGGTTTGCTCAGCCTAGAGCAGAGGAGGCTGAGGGGAGGCCTCATGGCGGCCTACAGCTTCCTCACGAGGGGAGCGGAGGGGCAGCGCTGAGCTCTGCTCTCTGGTGACAGCGACAGGGCCCGAGGGAACGGCATGGAGCTGTGTCAGGGGAGGGTCAGGCTGGGGGCTAGGAAAAGGTTCTTCACCAGAGGGCGGTCGGGCCCTGGCACAGGCTGCCCAGGGCAGTGGCTGTGGCCCGAAGCTGCTTGAGTTGAAGGATTGTTTGGACAATGCTCTTAGACATAGGGTTTGGATTTTGAGTATTCGTGTGTGGAGCCAGGAGTTGGACTCCATGATCCTTGTGGGTCGCTTCCATCCTAGGACATTTTGTGATTCTATGATTCTAAGCATCACCAGACTCTCAGCTCAGCAAGCGGCAGCAAGGCAGACAGGTAACCCTATCAGTGCCCACTGCCCTATTAACAGAGACTCCCTAAAACTTCATGCCCACTGGGCAGGTGCCAAGAAAGAGCACCCATCCGAAAGTGAAGTGCAGCAACAGCACATGCTGACACCGGCTGGCAGCCTTGTGCCACTGCAAGCCCCATGTCTGTCTTGAAACCACTTGCCTTAGTGAACAAGCTTGGTAAGGCTTGTCAAAGTGGGGGAAAGAAGTCTTGAACTAAATGCTCCTTCCAATCTCACCAGCACCTGCTTGCAGGCTCTGCTTGGCAATAGCAGGGACTACACATTAAAAAACTAAACAACCCCCAACCACTGTTGCAGCTGGGTTGTCTCCCTGCTGGAGGCAGCAGCACCGCAGTGAGGTCGGTGGCAGGGGGCAGCAGCGGGGACGCGGCAGCAGCAGGGACGCCCCAAGACCCCACAGTATCCAGGGGAAGCACAGCTGCTGCAGCAGGCTGCTGGTACTGTGAAGCGGGGAGATGGGGTAAAAACTAAACCAAAGACACCCACAAACATCCTCTTTGAAAACAGGCCAGCAGTTTCTACGCAGATGAAAAAAATCAGAACATCTTACAGGAAAGCCTTCCCTGTTGCTCCCTCAAGGCTGCCCTGCTGGCAGAGCGCAGTCTGTCTCTGAGCTTACAGTTCCCTGATGTCTGTGGTTTTTCAGCCATAGGATTTTTGCACTATCAGCCTTTGTGTGGGGCTTTGTCCAGAGCAGATACGTGCATCTGTCCTGCGGCAGAAGTTGTTCTTCCCGTTTCCGATTTATCTGGTTACTGGCAGGCTCCATCTCTCAGCCCATCAGTTAATTATTTTCTTCCTGCCTGTCATTTAGCAGCCACCTCTGCTAGCTGTATATACCAAGCAGCATTTTAAAAAGGCTTAAAATTCAAATTGACTCAAATTATCCCCAGGTAATTTACTCATAAGACAGCATCAGGCTGCCCAGGTGTCACCAAAGCTGAGAAACGAAACTGCCCTGAGCACAGAGGAGCAAGCTCCTTGGCACTCACCTCTGGAATCACTTTTGGCCCAGCAATTCGCCTTAAAGCAGGCACAGAGCGGAATGTCATCCGCATCAATGACTGCTAATGTGTTTCGCAATGCATTTGATTTTAATATCCAGATATTACATTTTGCAGTACCAAGAGATAACAGGCAAAACACAAGGGTTTCCATGGGACATGGGTGTATTTTGTCTTTTATATTTGCTCTGTGCCTTGCTTTGGTGGTACAATATGCTTATATGCCATTACCATAAATTCAATTGTTTGCAAATTCTCTCTCAATTTTCCATCCTCTGGCAATAAAACTACATTTAGAAAGGGCTGTCTTTAGCGATTGCTTGCCATCCTTTTATTGATGGATTCTCTGAACATCTCATTGCACTTTTATTCTATTATCCTTTTAATGGTTTTTCATTTCCTTCAACATAGACAGCCACAGCTTTTCCTAAGGAATGTTTTACCACAATAGGTGCCTCTTCTCCTCTCTGTCTAGGGTCAGGGGGAAGGGTGGGGGGAGTGTTTTTCTTTTCAAGAATTATTTTATGAAATGAACTCTGCTAAAAGCAGATATATACAGATAAAATATACAAAATATCTGATACCTTAAAGAGTCTTTTTCCGTATTTATCCTCCCCTAATATATAGGGACTATGCATTGAAAATGACCTTTAAAATTCTTATTGCACTAAGCCATAACTGTTTGCTTGTTTAAACATGCAATTTGTATAACAAGGCTCAAACTGAATAATTTATATTGACAATTATTTCAACCTGATTTAATTTACTAAGTTTACCCAAATACGTTGTTATTACTTGTGAAATCAGGTGATATCTGGTGTATTATTACTATTAATTACAATTTATTTTTTACTCTCATTTCATGTCATTGTCTAAATAGAATGTGCTACTCTTCCTTAGGAAGAAGGTGTCTATGGAACTTCACAGAAAGGGAACATCTTTCACAAGGCAATCTGACATAATTGGAAAAAGCCAGCAAGAGCCAGCCATACAACTGGGTGCACGAGACTTCTGCTACAGAGTGTAAGAATCTATGAACATACAGTACAAAAAACTTCTATAAACATAATCGCAGCAGACAAACCTAAGTTCCCTTATTCTTAGCTTATATTTTTTATTATGTCAGGTTCCTCTATTATTTAATTAACACAGACTAATAATTTCTGGAGAAGTGGTATCTACTTTCTCTACGGTCTCAACAAAACCCCACACTGACACCATTTAACACTCATCTCCCTGAATATCACTAAGGTCAACCCTTTCACGACAGCACAGACATCTCAACACTGTTTTGCCAGTTTTGTACAGAGATGGCTTTGAAACATTCAGAGGAAACACATCTACTCTCCATTCGCATATGTAGATCACACTGAAAGTAATGCCTCCTATTTATTTCCATGGAAAATACAACAGATACAAAGAGCACAATAACACTATTTGATAGAGCAAATTTTCAGCACAAAATGCTAGTTTTCAACATAGGTACCACCATTAGCTGTGCATCTGCACCAGCAATGAACAAGAGCCTGCATGCCATGCTCATCAAAATCTGCACCAGTGCAGGTGCCCCACTGTCGCTGTCACCACTGCTGAAATGCACCTACATCGCCCCACTGTGCTGACAGGCACTGTTTGGTCTCCAGAAACATTAAGTAAGTTCTGATGAATGTCAATGGGTGTCATTTTTTACATATGGAGGAATTCAATTCCACACCTTTGCCCCATCTGCACCCATGTCAGACGCCATTGTGCCAGAGTGCCCCTCTGCTGCCATCTGTCATATGGCAATGACATGGAACGGAATACTGGTGGGAAGGTTCAACCTCTGCTGCTGTACCATCAACATCTGCGTTGTATATTGTATGATATGTGTTTCATAAAACCACAGAATCATAGAGCAGCTTAGTTTGGAAGACACCTCAAAGCTCATCCTGTTCAACCCTCTGCCATGGGCAGGGCTGCCCCCCGCCAGATCAGGCTGCCCAGGGCCCATTCAACCTGGCCTTGAGCACCTCCAGGGATGGGGCACCCACAGCTCTCTGGGCAGCTGTGCCAGTGCCTCACCTCTGTCTGAGTAAACAATTTCTTCCTAACATCTAACTGAAATCTCCCATCTGTGAATATAAAGCCATTCCCCCTTGTCCTATCTCTATCAGACCACATAAAAAGTCATCCCTCCTCCTACTTACGAGCTCCCCTCAAGCACTGGAAGGCTGCAAGGAAGCGTCCCCAGAGCCTTCTCCTCTCCAAGGAGAAGAGTTTCTTCAGGAGGCTTCTCCACCCACAGTACTTCATGGCCTTCTGCATAATGAACTTCTGTAAAGTAACAGAGGAGTTATTCCAGGCACTTAACCTGAAAGGTTAAGTTTATTATAAGGGCTGCTCCAAACATAATGCCTCTTATTTTACTATGTTGACCCATTATGTTGGAGGCATTACTTTTGGAGCAACCTATGTGAATGTATAATATTTGTTTTTATAATTTTAATATTTATATAAGTTTATTCAAATACATTAATTCATTGAGTTAATTAAATGCTGCTTAAGGAAGTTATTTTCCTTCCCAGTGAAGTACCATAAACCTCTACCCCGGTTTGCTCCCAGGGATGTCCACATGAGATTTCCCTTCAGGTCCATGATAGCTCAGGCAAAGGAGGACAGTGCCAGTGGCCTTAAAGGGACTCATGCAATGCAGCCACCAGCCTTTGGGAGGTTTCCAGCACATAGGGTTCAGAGAGAAGAGGGTTCTGCCTATTAGAAAGGGCACATGGGCCAAAATGTACAGCACGACTTCCAGGTAACTGTCTATTTAAAATCCAGACATGAACAGGTGTGAATTAGAACTGGTGTACTGAAGAGGTACAGTGAAATACTAGACATCAAAAACAAACAAATAAAAAAGCAATAAAATCATCTGAAGTTTAAATGATCACCAGTTCAATTCAATGTTTTATTTCTGGATTAGAAAATATCCACACACCTGAAACTAGAAGTAGCCATCAAAATAAATCTTTTCCTGTAGGTATTCATCTGTCTAGTTTGAGAATTTCTATTTTTTTAGTTTTTGTCATTGAAATGTGGAGTGAAAGCACACACTAGATATCTTCTTCAAAAGTTTTCTTAAAAAATAGCTGAAGGCTGAATGATACTTCACAGCATAGTAGTTAAAAAAAAAAAAAAAAAAAAAAAAGCACAAACTAACCAACCTCAAGAAACACCTGTATGATGAGGAGAAGTAAAAGAACAGAATTTGGGAAGCAAAAAATGAACCAACAACCTCCCCCAAATTTCAAATAAACTGCAAAGCACAAGAAAACGAAGAGGCCTTCTCTAACTCCTGTTTCTAAGAATGAAAGGGCAGTCACCTTTCATGTGTTCCAAGGGGCTGCTGTGCAAACTTAGCAGAGGGACATACCTCGTGCCACTGATTGCTCAGAGCCATCACTGGGTGAGCTCAAACTACTGCGAAAAAGTAAAATATACTTTTATCAGCAAATGGGGTAAGATAGTGGTAAAAGCTGGCCTGGCCAGTTTGAAATTGACTGCTTCTCCTCTGTGCACTAAGCTGGGTATTGTTAACAGACACGGGTATTTTGGGGACACTTAGAAGATGAGCTCTTTCACAGGACAGTCCTACAGGGCACGGGCTACCTCAACCCACCTTAGCCTCAGACTGCACAGAAAATGGCTGAACTCCGAGAAATTGGATAAATTTCCAAAGAGATAATAATTCTTCAAAGTCTGGGTTCCAGTGGGATCAGAAGTTTCTATTTGACCACGAAGAAACCTCTTTATTTTCTTTTCAGTGTTCTGCATCTGAGAAAATCATCATCTTGTCATGAATTTACAGATCATTTCATTCATGCAACAAAAGAAAAAATCCGAGAAGCACAATCTCTTTGTTTGAACTCAATCATTTATTCTGCTCAATACTACCCCAGTCTGAAATTAAATATATTCCTCTTCTCAACCTAAATAAAATGATGTGATCCAATGTATTATGCAGTTCTAATCTATTTTGGCCAGCTACGTTTTTATGCTGATAAGGGAAAATTAATTTAGCCATATATGCACAAGAATACCATCACATTGTGAATGGAGATAAAATCACACAAGGCATTTGACTTGTGAATGCAGCTTCCAGGAGGATGTTCATTTCCAATTGCATTTTCCCCCCAATAGATTCTTAATTTGCCTTGTTCTATATGGTTTTGAGTTATCATTTTGTATGGCAATAAAAATCAGTGAAGCAGCAAAAGCTTAAGGGCCTGTGCCTGGGTTTGATTTATATAATGGATGGCACAATATTGCTGGTCTGCATAATTGAAATTCATTCAGCTCCCACTGTTTATAATAAAATTTTAAAGTACTTTGCGTATTTATTGATAAACAATCATTTTATTTGCAATAGTACTGGAAAAAGAAAGCTGTCACCTTTATTTTCTTATTCTCTATGCATTCTCTATATATGAAACTTAAATTGTAGAGCTATGTAAAACCTGCTTGTTACTGTCAGCTTCTGCTTCAAAGCCCTGAAGTAGACTCATAGCTCCTTATGAAGCACAAGTGGTTAATAAAAACAGGCTGTGGCAAAAAGACAGAATTTTAAGACTTGAAGTAGTATTCATCTATATGTAAAACATCTCAGTAATGAGTAAATTCAGCAGCTGACCTGAACATGTCCCAGATAGCCTGGATTCTCTCACAGCTGGAAAGCTGCAGCTCCGACCACTTCTCTTAAGATCAATTTTCCTCTAATCAGGAGAAAAAAAAAACAATCAAAATGTCACTTTCTGAGTCATCTCCTGTAAGGATTTCTGCTAATGTTTATTTAAACAAAACACTGAGGTCTCTCTTGCACAAATTTAATCAGGTGTCTTAATCCTACTGTCAGGAAAAATTACATACTTTTTTTGTATTTCCCTTCTTCTTAATAAATGCTACATGCTATATTTATGTCTGTGAAGGCATCGTTTTAAAATCACATTTTTCCCTTTATTTTCCCGTTTTCCTTCTGGTACAATTTAACAAAATCTTATTTTCCGTGAAAGCTGTATTAATTCTGGTGAGGGTCATTAGACTGACAGCTTTGAAGCAAAGAATTTTTCATTTACCCCACTGTACGAACAGTAGGGAAAAAAAAAGGCACAGCATGAACAGCAGAAAAGCAATAACACTCTTTTACCCTACCCCTCAATGAACCACTCCTGCAGATTGGTCAGAGAGTAAATACCATCTCGAGGGCCTTCTCAGTTCATGACATCTCTCTCAGAGTGCTCACAAGGATCAATAGTATTTCCTGTGCAATGAGAATTCAATAACTTGTCCCTTTCTATAAGGGATGCATCTGTCTCCAAAAAACTTATTTCATACTGGCCAAATGTAAGTCACCCAGAGGTTATCACTTTAATTTACCTCTGAATTAGAATGAGAATGTTCTAGGTCCTGTTTTCGAAAAAGTAGCACTCTACTGCGCTAGAGCCTGGATTTACTGTATGCAGGTTTCAGTTTTTACTACATGGTGGAAAAGCCAACTTATTTATTGCATCTTACTGCATGGCTTCAACTGGTGCTCTTTTTGGAGATGTTTCAATCCAGCTCCCGGACCTAACTGTCTCCTGAAAGGTGTCTTCACCCTGGAGTATGCAACCACAGCTTCCAACGTGTTGTACTTCTCAGCAAAAGACAAGATGGGGGATTAATAGCTTTGGTGCCAAGAAATGATACAGGCACACACTGCAAGGCAAGGGTGGAGAAAGTCGCGTTGTTCCCTGCTAATTCACATTTCTTGAGTGGAGCAGAGGTGGCGGTGAAGGGAGAGGTAGCTTTCCACTCCATATCAAGTAAACTCACAAGCATCGACTGTACCACTGAAAATCAACACATGCCTTTAGCAGCACTAGATGTAAGATCTCTCTTTTACTGCTTCCTGGAGACCAGAAAGAGTTCTTTAAGACCCATTCTTCATCAAGAAAACCTAGGTAATGACTCTACTATCCTGACATTTTCTCTGGAGATGTTCCACCCGTGCATGCAAGGCCAGTATGAGTTATTGCAGCTTAGGCTCTCTTCATATCCTCTGACCAAACCTCCCCTCCTTCTAGAAAGGATTGATTTATGGTGCTCAAAAGCCATTCCTGACAGAGACAGAGTCATTGGTATTGGCACACAGTGCTATTTCAAACAGACCTTACTATTTTTACTCTTTTAAACGTAGCTGGCTGTTGGATTTATGGTCTCCTATGAGGTGACTTCAACTGCTAAGCTCACTAGTGTACACAGACTGCACTCCTTGCTTATTTACCTTTGTTTTTTTGCCATTGAGTGAAAGATTTAGGAGGTACACGGAGAACTGATTGATGCAGGGCACCACACCGCTGTTTTCAGGTACCAAGTCCACCTCTTAGCTTGTGTCTCCTGATGGGGGAGGTTCCTGTTGAGTTTTAATATGTTGTTTGATTTCAGAAAGCTGGCCCAGGCCCCCCCCTCTACACTGGCTCTTGGCTGCAGGGATGCTCTCAGGAGAGTGAATGCCCCCAGCCATCTGGGACATGGATGCCAAGAGGACAAAGTCCCGAGACAGGAAAACCTCAAGAATAAGCTGCTCTGAGAGAAGCAATACTCCAGCACTGGCAAGAAGCCACCTCACACCCCTTGGTCATGGTGTGCATTTATGACTCAGGGAGCTGCAGGGATGGTGCGATGAGGAAACCAAGAGTATGTTGGGAGGGATATTCTGGGAGCATAGCTGTTCCTTGGTGGTTGTCTTCACAGTAATAAGGTGTAACCAGCCCAAGCAAGAGGTACGGGCTTGCTCCACTATGACTGGAGTCATATTCCAGTTGGATTTGGTCTATGAGGTGTCAGAATCAAGGCTAGTTACATTCATTTTCTCCAAGGTCTGGAAAACAAAAATTCCCCTATTCACCCACCTCACTAACAAATGGAGGAGGAGGAATCATTTTTCTTCTCATAAAGAAATGCCTACATTTAGTATGGTTTTAAAATTAGAAGAAGTTGGAACTTACAGAAGTGAATGGTAATTTTCTTTTTCACATACTGAAATGTAATGTTACGTTTTAGTAATAGTAGTACCAATATTTTCCTTTTCCAGATTAAACTAAAGGCTGAATTTCTCAATTACTTTGGTCATTTTTAAATTACTTGGATTATTCAAACATTCATTTGAAATTTTTTGTTTATCTTTCTTTAAATTTTAATGTCAAATAATAATTTCTTTTCTTTGGATTCCCAAGTGTGGAAATCTCCTTTCACTTCCTATCCTTGATTTGATTTTCTCTTTTGAGTCCTTACATCTTATACTTGTCAGCTTTGTTGATAAATGTACATAAGCAGATACCTGTGATATTTTTCTCAAGGAAAATAACATGACTCATCATACTTAGTGCACTGTAATATCGAGCACAGAAATTTTTAGGTGAATCAGCAGGGATTGCACAAGCCAGAAGGAACTTATTTTAACATTTAGAGTTTTTAAAAAATACCTGAGCTTGGAGATTTCTTTCTGGTGCCTGTTCTTCTCCACCCTTGGAGAAAATAAATCATTTTTTCATAGTTGTAATTCAAATTTATAGAAGGTAGATTTATTAGTGCTTACCTTCGTTTCCCCTGCGTAATTATCAGATTTTGTTGCTTATAATACAAAACAATTATTAAAAGGCTTACCAAATTCTAAGGAAGTATTAGGAGAAATGGACTTCTCCTTAATGTCCAAAGAATTTCAAATAAATTTAATTTCTTGAATCTGTATGAGAATAACATAAAAACTCTTTTGGAAAGTCAAGTACCTTGCAGATTGACGTAATTTAACATACAATTCTCAAGACAAACTAGCAAGTATTTAAAAACTTCTTCTTTCAATAATGTGCCAATGTAAATGAGCATTTTTGATTCAAAAGAGAGACATTAGTAATGTTTAACGGTGAAAGCTTTTGCATTCTTTAAAAATCTTTTACTAGGAAAACCAAAGCAAAATAAAACAAACTAGTTGTGCAAAAGAATTAGTAAGAATTAAAATCCAGCGAGTAGGCTTCTCTCCTTCAAGTCACAACCAGTTCAGGTGCTTTGCTTACAATTTACAGCATGATGTAAAGCAAGAATCTGGCCCTTGTAGCCCACTTATAAGCCCACTTATAATTTAAGATGCAAGAGCTGAATATATCTGAGCTCTTTACTGGCACCATGGCCAAAATTATCAATCTTCCTCCTGCTCCCCATCCAGCAACGCTGGCTGAATCAATGTCCTATCCACACAGGAAATGGTCACAATCTAGTTATATCTCATCAAAGATTAGGAAAGTCATAAGAAATTAGGTCTGTGGATGATTCATCACTTTAGAGACTTACTGTACAGTAGTTGACTGGGATAGCCATTAAACTTGATCGACGTGGAACACCATCCATACTTTCACAGTTAAGTTTCTGTGGCATTTTCCTTACCACAAGGAACTTGTGCTGGTGACCTGAGCAAAACTGTTTTTGGCCTGCCTAAACGAAACCCAGTGACTAAACTGAGCAGCCATGGCAGTATGGCTTGTATGAAACCAAAGTTGAAGTACACTTGCTAGAAATAGTTGTTCATCTTTCTGATTACCAAAGAAACCCTTGAGCTGATTAACAGGTGCGCTAGGAAACCACTATGACTGTGAAGCTTCTTGCATTCGGTTCTCTTTGTGGATTCACATCACCAAACATGCAAAGCTGCATGAACACAGATGCATGCTCAGATATGGTGAGACTAGGGAGCAACAAGTTCATGTAGCAAGCTGAGTATCACGTAGGATGGAAAAACATTATATGACACCTCTGTGCATGATTGACTGCTGACTAAATACAATGAGAGGAAAAATCAGATTTTTTAAAAGCTTCATTTGTGATCCCACAAAGGGATATTTTGATTCCCTCATCTCAGTGCTACATATCTGGGCCCAAAAGATGACCCAGTGAGTTTCATATCCCAGCCTCTTCTGACTGAGCCATGGCATCTCTTGAATTCTGAATGCACAAAGGAGACAAATCCACAATAAGGATGGCTTGCAATGAATAATTCAGCAAGTTCCAGTCATGAAACCCACAACAAGCACTGCAAGGAAGATGAAGTATTTTTGCTGCCCATCATTATGTATGTACATGCCACAGGGATTTTTCAATTATTGAACAGTGTAGAGTTGCCTTTGTTTGTAGAAAATGTCAATTTGAATTGTGTGGCTTCTACACATTCATTTATGTTTGCCAAAGGCTGCTTTAACCTTAGTTTGGCTTTTTATTCCTCCGCAACGTGAAGCTGCAGATCAAAAATACTGACTGATTATTAACATTTTAAGAAGCATCTTCAGTTTGGATGCTTTATCTGTCAAGACAGTTCCAATAATTTCTTCCATTATTTTGTGCCAGAAAAAGTTCTATTAAATTCGTTTTTATCCACCGACTCAACCATTTTCAATAAATGCTAATGACACAAGTGTGTTATAAGTGTCACAAGTAACAGAAAACGAAAGGTAAAGTAGCTCATGTTAAGTTTACAAGTTAATACCCTGGAAAATATTGCTGCTTTTATTTAGTGCCTACTGAAATTCAACTCACAGTTTATGAAGGAACCACCTGCACCATTTACAGAGGGTACAAGAACAGTACTTTGAGCAGGCAATAGCACTTTATGTGTGGATATACTGAGCTTCAGTTTGGTTATTGCCATAAGCCATACTAATGGCTTATTTTAGCTAGTGTTGACAGAAATAAAAGATTTTCTGATGTGTAAGCTCAGAGGCAAGAATCTACCACTTCTTGGGGCACCAGCAAGAATAGAAATATACCTTGTAAATTACTGTTACATGTGGCAAGAGCTATTGCATGTTAGTTATTAGTGAGATATGATGAAGAAGCTCAAGTTTGTTCTACAACTGTGACTGTGGTGCAGTTGCCTACATGTGTATTCAGGGCAATTATGCCTTCAGTTCCCTGCATGTCAGGATTTTAGTATACTCCAGCTTAGTCTCTGTGTAGAAGAACCAGTGGACTGGTAAAACAAAAGATGGACTGAAGGCATGGTGAACTCCTAGTCACCGTCACAACATGTGACTAAATTTTGCAGGTCCATTTTTTGTGTTTTTTTCTTTTTCTTTCTTCTTCTTCTTCTTTTTTTTTTTTAAAGCAAATAATCTCTCCATGTCTGCAACAACTGAATGCAAGAGGTTTGTACATACTGTGCTGTTCTGGATGGATTCTTCGCTCTCAGGTAAAGATTGCGCATGTGCTACAAGTCTTGTGTTAAAAATAATATTTTATCAGTCAGATGAGTTGAGCTAATTGTGAAAGTGATGTCACAGTTCTATAATAAAACTGTGAGAAATGTAAAGTAACAGGTTCATTGAACCTGAACTTCGCAGAAGACTGCTCTATTTCATATCCTCTACATCTTTGGCATCTATGTATGATAAATCATATTCAACAGCAAGACACCATCAACAATGTAATGACAAAATCACAAATGGAAACTCTCCTGGAATGTCACCCTTTACTATTTTTTCGAACTTATAAATAATATCTCCATTACCTAAAATTCATCATTCTGACATTGAACCAGCTGCTAAGTGCTAGGCACCAGATACTCATAATCAGCTTCTTGTCTATACGCCCACAGAGTAGCTCTTTTCAAAGACAGTCCATGCTTTCCTAATTGTTTAATAACTGATATGGAACAAAATGATGCATGTATAGCTGAATACTGCTAACTTTTTTAAACCCTGAAGTGAACTTCAAGATTGATTTTGTTGACAAGGAGACAAAGTTAATAATTACCAATGTTGTATCTCTTGGTGAGAACTACGAAAGCCAGTTTACTGACTGTGATGAAGTTTAATTGGGCAAGATAAAATGTAAAAATGAACTCAAAAATGTTATTTGGCAATTATGGTTTATTAGTTCAATAATTTTGTCTGAAAAAAGAATTTCTTAAACCTAGAATTATTTTTGTTTGCCCATCCATATACTGTTTTAATTTTTTTAATTTACTTGATGCTTTCTGAGTACTCCTCACTGCTAAATGATGAGAAATAAAAAAGGCAATTAAGTAAAATTCAGAAGAAAAGAATAGATGTTCTTATATCTTAGGATTTCCAAAGGCTTACAAGAGTTCAATAAATTAGCCCACTACAGCAAAAGGTGCAACACTCTTACCCATTAACTATCATCTACCCTTTCTATGTCTGTGTGTAAACATCCTAATTTTTCCTCAGTCCAGAACCCTATGTCTGTGCCATAAACCTTAGAAGTGCACCCTTACCCTGGGACGCTTGTCTGATAACCCAACAGCATTGCATATCTTTAGTGGGCATTATGAGAATTCAAAGCCAATGCACTTGCCTGCTGGATGCATTCCCAAGTTACAAATGCATGTAAGCATACAAACCAACATGCTCTTTTGACTCCTATTTCTTTTTTGTGAATTGTAGCAGAATCTCTGCCCTTTACCTTTGAACTGTATCTTTCTTGAAGGGTGGCCTTAGGAGAGAGTTACTTCTTTAATAATGAGCCCTAATGTCCATCACCTTTACCACTTTCATGAGAACACACCCGAACATGCAGCCCATTAGTCGAGGCAACATAACCATCAGCGTAGGCTTCCCTTAGGGTCAGAGTGTGATCTCAAAACATCAGCCTTGGAAAGCTAACCCAAAAATCAAGAAATCTACAATGCTGACAGCCTGGAGTCCTTGCTGGGCCTCTTGCACAGCCTCCTGCTTTCCAGTGCTGTATTTATGCCCTGCTCTGGGGTCAGATCTCAGTTTTGCTGCGGTAGTCCTTGCACAGTGCTCTGATCTTTTCAGTGTATGAGTGCCTGGCAGTTCTTGCCATCAATAGTAATCTACAGCAGGCTGAAAAACAATTATTTGATCATTTGACATGACAATCACTCATTGGCCTCATTTCTCTTTCGAGAACTGCATCCGAATATACATAACTTCTGAAACTGTAGCACCAGTGCACAGGGAAGAAGTACCACTGGTGCCACCCACCTCTGGCAGCGTTAACTTAACTCACACTATGATCGTTTCCAGTCTCCCTTTGCTGATCAGTGTATTTTATAAAGGTACAACAGGATCAACGCAAAGGGATTAGGGAAGAGATTTATGATGAATGTGGGGTTGCGAGCAATCCTTGCATCCTGCTCCTGACCTTTTTGATAATGTGCCAGTTCAGAATGCAGAGATATTTATGACATTCCCACTACCTGAGACCATTTTTCCTGCTTCTGATTTGCATAAGACAGATTGACTATTATGCATCCATCCTCTCTGTAGGCATTATGACAGTACATCTAGCAATGTTAAATAAGGTAACTAACAGCAAGCTCAAGTTCACCTGCAAATCACAATCTTATATTCCAACACAGATACATTAGATTTGAAAACAAACAAACCAAAAAGCCAACAAAACGGTAGTTTGAAAACTATTGCCTGGCTTTAGTGGAACTGGGAATTATTAATGTGAGCATCATTTTGGGGCTGTATGAACAGAACCACCTGTGAAAATGGCAGGTGAGGAGCAGACAAAAGGCAATAAAAAGAAATTTTAGCACAGAAGGACATTCTGGCCAGTTCCACCATCCTCCCAACCTCCTTTTCAGCTGTGAAGCAGGCATTTACCTGCAAGTAGGTGCAGATGGGAATGATAAGGCACATTGCTGACAGAAACAGGTGGCTAACTTGGAGAGAATTTCAGGAAGTGATCTGGAATGACTTAGGCTTCCTTTTCACCACAGTTACCCATTTGGGAATGTGTGCAACAACAGCAACGCTGTTTTTGTGTCACTGGTTGACTTCAGTCATGTCTATTCATAAAAATACTTGAGGGCTCTACCACACAACCTCACACTTCTCTGGCTGCTACCTGAGCTTTAACTAGCAGAGCCTTAAGGGCATGACAGCTTGCCTAAGAGACAACAACTTCCCTGCAGAGTTCCATTAGAAAGCTCATGCATTTTACTGGGTGCTTCCCATGTCCTTGTGACATATTCCACATTATTGTAACCTGAAATTTCATTTCTATGTCAATGACTCTCAGATCTGTCTGAGTGATGGTATGCCCGTAAGCTTCTGTAAGTTGCCCAGTTGCCAGTAGGACAAGTAAATGCTGAATCAGTCCGGGCTTTCACTATCAAATGTGTCCTGGAGAGGCTTGAAATGCGTCCTGGCTGCTCTCACTGTCAGTCCATGACCACTTCCTACATTTCTGATACTTAAAAAGAACTTTTTGAAGGAAGGCTGGGCAGAGGTTATGTCTGCATGGAGAAAGCTCATTCAGAACTGATTTTCAATTAGTTTTCTAATTAGGCAGACCATGGGAGTGGTTAAGCTATCTTTCAGAACACTGCATTTTTTTGACCAGGTGTGTTGGCAGCTTCCATAAGATGAAGCCTCATACTTTTCATTTGAACGTGATTGGAGCAACGCTATTGTGTGCAAAAGCTCCATATAAAATGATCCCTCTTCTTTCTTCAGCATCCTCACAGCATGGCTGCCAAAGAGCACTGGCATGAAAGATAGTTCAATTGTTATCATAGCAACTTTACTTGCAATAGATTTGACAATGCTAAAGGAAGAAAGATTAATTTCAAGGTTATGGTGCTGAAGTGCAACACCTTTTTAAGGGCAGAACTCTATTTGCAGTTTCATATCTGGATGTAATTTGCCCATGTTATTAATGGTCTAGCAAATCTCTCCTCCTGAGCCTTGACATTCATATGTCTTGGCGACTACAACTGGCTAGATTTATGTCCTGTGCATAAAGAGCTCCCTTAGGATTTTACGCCTCTGTGAGTAAGCTGTGTTTTATCTTTGATTCCCGAATTTTCACTAACTTCCTATTTATCATGTTTACCCTTTTAGAAGGACTGTGTTTGAAATGATCTGTTGGGTTACTTAGGGGCAACGTGTGCTTGCGACAAGTGGATGTCATGCACTGAGATAACCAGACAGTTTGGGAAGTCTGAAGGCTGAGATATATCAAATAAATTAATAGCCCTGAAGGGAGGAGAAATCTGAAAAAACCACAGAGCAATTAAATACGTCTCAGATTTTGAACTTATTTCTTGCTTTTGCATTGATACAAATAACTGTAAAGGCAAATGCCCAGACCTTGGTCAGATACAGCTGTGGAAACAGAAAATTTATGCTAGGTGGTTTGCATCACAGCAACGGAAAGGACCGGGAAAGCACAGGCTTCTGAGTACGACTAAAGGTATATGCCGAACTTCAGGGAAGTGCCACTTTCTGCTAGGAAAGTTGGGTCCAGCACTGTTACGTCTGCATGCAGTACAATGACTGCTGGAAAAGTAGATTTAATCCTAAAAAAATAAGGAATTGTATCAGATGTTGTTGTGGTCAGATCTCCACTTAATTCTAAGTCCAGAATTCTAGTGCTTCGAAAAAGGATTTGTATTACTGATAAACCAAATATTGCCAGTGCTGACCAACAAGCTTGAAACTATAAAAAAAAAAAAAATTGAATTTTTAAGCAGAACCTAGATATAGAAGCTATTTGCTTTCTTCATCAAAGACACTAAATAGGAATAGGAGAGTCCTTCCCATTGTGCTTGTTTTGAATTACGCATCCGTTTTGAGTCATAGGTCAGGAGTGTAAGGAGCTCAGATTGCTTGTAATGATGCCACAAGCATTTTACAATGAGGCAGCAAAAATCCTGTTTATTAGTAATTCTGGTTTTAATCTATGGAGTATAATGTGCAATAACATGTTGAGATGAGGATAATTACCATAGAAAAAATAAGCAAGATGATCAACAGCTTCTCAGCTGTACACGTGCAAGCTACTGACTGTCTCAGACCTACCGAGGTTACATTTTAGAGCTTGTCTCATTCAAATATTATATTAAGAATAGTGATTCATTTCACCCAGGTCAACAAGCCTTTCTGCCTTTGCTTGAAGAGCAGGGATCTCATGGAAGGCTTTTTTCTTCCAAGCAGAGAAAAGACTGCACAGATTTTATTTTTTCTAATATACCAGAGGTTGATTCCTCAAGCTTCCATCTTTCTTTCTCCACAATCAAAATTCACTACACACCTTTGAGCTGATAATCTATTTAAAGTCCTGAGAGTATAAACAGCCAGTGCTCTTTTCCTACAAGTCCTTATATGATTTCATTCTGTTTTCCAACATCATTACTTTTTAGCAAATTACCTAGCTTAAGCAAGTTGTTTTGACATGCTTTTATGAGGTTTTGCATCAGACATGAGGAAAGGTTTATACAAAGTGTGATAATAATTTCCCTCAATCTCAGCATGCTTGAAGAAGAAAAAAAATGAAGTGTGTTATCAGTGTCACCGCTCTTCATATGGGTTTCTATAAAGAGAATGGATGGTGAAACAATTTTAGGGTCACACTGCCAATACCATGCACCTTGACAATGGGGTTGAGAGGGAAAGGGAGGGCAATGTGGTCCACAGAGCTAGAGGTGCTCAGCCACTTCAGAAATGAGGATGGAAGTTTCATCATTCACACAAAAGAAAATGCAAAACAAAACAACAAGTGCTTTCAGGCCTGGTTACTATGGAAAACTTAGCCCTTTTCTGACAGTCCAGGGACCTATGGCACCTTCAGCAGAAGATGAGCTTCACTGAGCAGAAGTATCCATTCACTAGAAAGTAAACCTGTTGTTAGTGCATTTTGGCCAAGTCTAACCCTTATACTTCAATCTCAAACTACACCAGAGATGTTGTGTCCTGGCCCCTGCAGAGATACCATAAAAAGCTCATTTTACTTGTAATATGCCTCCTTCAGAACCAGGCAAAATCATCAGGCCCTGGATAGATCTCAACAGCTCATAAATAAGTGTCTGTCTTCTCCTCAGTAGAGGAACCAAGGGAAAGATCACAGGAGACAAAA
>WBMW01001463.1:537696-592248 GCA_013396635.1 Penelope pileata | reverse complement strand
AAAAAAAAAAAAAAAAAAAAGAGAGAGAGAGAAAGAGAGAGAAAGAAAGAGGAGAAACGGAGAAACTTAGATAATTGTTGAGAACTAAAATCAGGATCATGGAGTCAATCCTGAATCCATAATTCGTGTGCAGACTCCCTAGATACAGACAATGTCATGAACCTGATGGGTCATCTTGTACCCTGAATTTCTGGCTAAGATGAATCAGCTACATTGCTTAAAACTGTCTGTACCTGTGATAGAACATTTCTCCTGGTCCAGGTGGGGCATTGTGTCTTCATATACATCCATGACTCCACTTGCAAAGAGAAAACACTTTTAAGGAAAGACAATATTTTCCTTTTTATCATGCATAGTTATATATGTCTCTAGGCAACAGCTGCTGCAGGCAGGTAGAAAGTATTATTCAGCCTCACAGTGTTACATATCTGAGTTATTATTTCATTGCTGTGATCTTCAGAGGACAAAGAGAATTCAATAGCAGAAAGAGGTAGTTGTTTGTGGGACTCTACCAATGCTTAGTTAAGGCTAAGCCAAAAGGCAAAGAGTATGCTATATTACCAAATCTTTGGCACTGTCTCCAAAGATGCTTGCGACCTTTAAAAAACCATATAATTTCTGTACGCATTTTACTTAGGAAAAAGAGAAGCAGAAGCCCTACATCTTTCTATGCTAGGGTTAAGCAGTACTAGCTTCAAGAGTTTTGTTTATTTACTAACAGAAGGTTATTATATCCCTTCCTCAATGCAGCTTTCTCTGTGGAACCTATACCACAAACAGACCTTCACAACTTAAGTCCCAGCTGTTCAAACAAAATTTTTTTTGAAAAGAGAGAACCATCTGACATATTTAGAAGGTTTTTTTTTTTTTTTTTTTTTCCCCCTCTTGCAGCATCTGTTACAACTTGAGGTCAGTTTGAGGATGGCCAGAAAAAGCCAGAAAGGCAGTGAGACCCAAAGGGAGAGAACAGAAGCAGCATACATCAATCCTTAAGGATTCACATCCACCAGGGAGCACAAATTCCAGGCACTGCCAAGCACCCAAGGCTCTGCTGCAACAAAGGTGCTTTGACGATGTGTTTCTCTGTGTACAGAGAAATGGGTATGGAGATGAACCAGCTTCCCTACCACTATCTTTGCAGAACAGCAATGTGGATAGCAGACTACCTGAGATACTGGGACAGGTGCATCTTCAATTTCAAATGGCCCAATTGGCCAGTGTTTGCACAGTCAAAGCCAAGTAAACTCTGCTTGCATCTTCTGCCAGAATAGAAGATTGTGGGTTGATTTTTGATTTTGTTTTATTTTGTTTGTTTTAAATTCAGGACATTTTACACATCTTGCGTGAAAAAGGTAAAAGACGTTATTTCAGACTGTCCAAAGTGGCTATGGGAGCACGAATTTCATAAGAAGAAAAGGATGGCATGTTAACCACATCTATTACCAACAACAGCTGCATAACACGAAGTTAGAGAGATGCTTTAAGGCTGAGAGGTCTTCGGTTTACAACTTACAGCTCATCAGTAGTCCACTGTTGGCGGTCTGTGAGTGGGGCTGCTTGTGCTTAGGTTTGGTGACAGAAAAAACAGTAGCTTTAAAACTGTTACTTTTATGTTGGGAGAAAGCTACTGTCAAAAGCTGTTTCTGACAAAAGATGTTATTTCTGTCAAAACAGAGACAATATGGTTACATAGGCATTTGGAAAAGTATGTATTTATTTATTTATTTTCATGGCACTTCATTTCATGTTCGTGTTCTTGGAACTGAAATCTTTCCGCTTTTCTCAGAAAAACAGAATTAATTATAGTTAAACAAATTAGAGCTTCAAATTTGAAAAAGCAAGCTGTACTATTGAGATGTCTCCAGTGAGCTCCTTCAGCTCCTGTTTTTCTGAAGCTCCCAGTGCCCTGCCAGAGATGCAGCATGAATACACAAAGTGTGCCTTATCCACTGCATAGCAGATATCTCTGTGCACGGTCAGCAAGGCATGTTGTGCTGCTCTGTTGCTGTATTCATAGCATGAAAAGAGAAAAGCAAGACACTGAATAAAGGTATCAGCTGCACCGCTTCCACAGCACGGTCCTCCCAGTATGTCACCATTTATCTCTGGAACAGAAACAAAATCAGATGACAAAAACAAGAAGTTCAGCCCTGTTCATATTCCTGAAGCTCTTGTCAGTTACCAGATGAAAGGCCCTGAGCAAATAAATTCTCCTTTGTTAGACGTGCTACTGGCAGAAGCTATTAGTGCTACTAATAGCTACGTGCTACTGCTGCCTTCTTTGATCCATCCATGAGAACAGACTCCCTCGACTCTTCTGGAAAGGGAAGGAGCGCATCCAAAACCACATTCCTGGCTTCTCTCCCCACACATTTGTGCATTCTGTTTGTCTCTAGCTTGCTCTTAAACTTTGGATCAATGATTGCTGACAGGAACACCTGTATAAAGGATGCATTACTGTGGAGAAAGGAGAGCAGGGAACAGACTCACATCTCAAAGGAATTTCATCAAGAGGGGACAAAAGACTTTACCCCACAACGGGAAAGTAGCTCACACGTCAAGAACCAGAAGTGAAGAAAACCTCTCCTATGTTTATGCTGCCACCTAACCAAGGGCTACCCACACTTATCACTGTGTATGACTGGGAATTCCCCTCACACCAAGGCATTTCCAACCGTACTCAGGCAATGTGGACTGCAGGAGCAACAGAAATGGGCAAGACAAGAGCAAAGAACAAAGCAATCCCTCACACACTGAGATTTTCTTGATTCACTTGCCCATTTAACTGCTGAATACAGGCTGACAGCTTGGTAGGGCACAAGGACTTCAGATGAAGCAACCAAGGATGAAACTGCCTTGAGAATCACCACAGCATCAAAGGTGTGACATCCATGCAAAACGTGATGCATAAATTCAACTTATTTCCTAATCAAGATAAGTGCTTCTCACCCTCTGTCCCAGTACTGGTGGCTATCAGTCCATGGGCAGTAGTAGCCCACATACACATTGCTCTGCATATGGCTTAAGGCTTCCCTATTCCACTACATAAAAGCCAATCTGTCCTCCTGGTCCTAGTCCCATGGCCCCTTCCGCATGTCCAAGAGCTTCCCTGGTTACGCTGCATGTCATTCAGAATTTCTACACTGCTTTGTGCTGTGAATGATATTTAAAAGAGAAAGCCGTCCTTGTCTTTTGTCAGCTTATGGTGTATTTCATCTCCCACTATCTCATAAAGTGACAGTTTGATTATAATGTAATTACTTTTTTTAGTGAACCGAGTGCATAATTTTATTTCCAGATGGGTTTATGTTCATTATATTTAAGCTAAAGAAGAAGAAAGCTGCACTGGAAAAATACTAAGAAAGGTGGTTGCTTTTTTTTTCTTTTTCTTTTTTTTTTTAAAGGTGAACATTATGTAGGGCTTATAAAGGGAGGGAAAAGATGCCAACATCATGCCATAGAAAAGATCACTCTCAAACATGAGAGCACAAATGAGCTTGAGAGTCCTTTAAGACATTTATATGGAAATTGAAAATATATATGTTTAATTTTCATTGCATGGAATTTGGTAAAAGCTAACAGGCTGAATAGCTTCAATATCCAAGAATAAAAAGCCCGAGAAGCAAGAACCAGAGAGTGGCTGCAGACGACTATGGTAGGGACAGTGCCAGCTCGCAAATTGGTGAAATGAAAGTCTTTTTTATTCAGTCAAATCTCCAAGCATCCCATGGCTGGGTACTTGCCAAGGAGCTCGTTTGCAAGTCAAGTATTATTTGTTGATGCTAAGAAGTGCAAGCTGATACATTTTGCCAAAACATGTGTCAAGAAAATCCATGTAAATCAACAGTGCTTTGCAGCAGAAATTGTGGTTCCTTTCTGAAAACTGTCTTAGTAAAATGGCACCCTGGGGTTTCCTGTTTATTGCATCCCAGTGACTTCCAAATCAAACACGATCAGCTCAGATGAAAGTGATAATGATTTTTTTTTTCTTTACTGCTGCTCCTATGAAAATAGAAATAAAATTGTACAGCCAAGATGTGCTTTCTGGCTCACACATGAGCAGTATAGATCCTACAACTGGTATTTAGTCAATAATGCTATTTATGACTTACATTCCAGTTTCCTTTCGATCATGCACTTTGCAGTTTATTGGCTTTAAAGGGAAGAAAACATATCTAGAAGCAAGAAGCAAAAAGCAAAATAAATAAAAAATAAAAATAAGAAATAAAAAAAAATCACAGAGCAAAGATGTTAACTTGCTCCGAAAGTGACATTGGATCCTTGTTGGAATCCAATACTTTAGCAACCCTTTTACATCTGGTTGAGCATTTGCTAACACAGCTCCACTCCTGTCCAAACTGGAGTTTCAGGGCAGGGTACTATGTGGGCTTCATCTGTTTCCTGAAATGAGAAATTGTTTAAATAACCAATTACAAATACAATCTGCTTCTCATTGCCATTTCACCACTTGTAACCCTACAGATGTGGCTGGATAATGGTGGTATTTGGAACCTGTGATTTCTATGACACGATTTATCGGCACCACCACCCAACCTGTTACCTGGGATCAAGCTTCCTCCTCCCGAAAACTCCCACACTTTGTTCCTTGAAACGCACGGATATTCCTCTTCAACCAGCGGTCGCTTCAAAATATAAATCCTGAAAACAAGCAGCAGCATTTTGGCTTAGAAATATATGCCTTTTTATTTTTATTTTTATTTTTTTTTTATGATTTTCAAACATTTCTGGGCTTATTTTTCCATATTCAGGCCACTGATAAGTAAGCTAATCTGCTCTAATGAGAATATTGCTCACTTTTCATGCAGTATCTATCCAGCAGCTCTCCTGGGACGCTTTAAACTAGCAAGTCAAATTTTGATATTCCAGGCACGTATTCTACCTCATTCTATTACTTTGCCACAGACCTCGGTACACAAACTTAATTGTTCATTTGTCTGGGCCTGTCAGTTTTTCTATTTCCTCACTCCCACCTCGGTACCAGCATGCTGCTAGGTGGTGGGAAAATTCAAAGATTATCACATACCACAGCATCATTTATTTACTCTATCAAACAGGAACTACTGATTGATTAAGCTTGTTCAGTAGCAAACCTGCAAAATAATTTTATCAAGAAACAGCTTACTTCTATGCAAGAAATGGACCCTAGAAATTCAGATAAAAGATTTGAAACTCCCTTGATTTGCTGTTACCTTTCAACGTGAAAAAGTCAACACTATAGCAACAAAAACTAGACATCTAGAGGAAAGAAAAGAGGAAATCATGTGAGAGAAAAATCAGAGATAAAAGAGAAAAACAGCTTATATTAAAGCTTCGCGGTCCCTGAGGGTATTGTGAAGGCTTCTGAATGGATGAAGCATTTCTAGTAATTACGATGAATTGAACAAATACTGTCAAACTCAGGCTCACTGCAAGACTATCTTGAAAAAAGGACAACTGATTTTTTTTTTTATATATATCTACTTTTTTTTTTTTCTCCTCTGAAACTAAGTTATTGTTTCACTTAAGCGACTAGGATTTGCCTAACAGAAAAGCTTTTTGTATGAGATTTTCAACACTTAGAAAATCATCTTGGGATTATTTTTTCTTTCTATTTTTCTATTTTTTTTTTTTTTTTTTTTACACAGAGCAACCTATTCCCTTACTTGTCAATCAATTCAGATGAGCAGCTTTTTTTTGATGAGCTACAGAGCATTCAAAACCCAACATCACTACTGAAACTACCTTCTTTAAAAGCAAATTAACTGGAGGAGGTCAGTCAGAGCTCAAGGACTCATCATCCCTGAGCAGGTACAGATTTCCCTTTAAGATTCGGAGTATGACTTAAGACATTGTCCCTGCAGAGAATTCCAGACTCCACACCCTTTTTGTTTCTTTTTCCACATATTTTGGCAATTAATGGAAGAGACATGAGGTTTGTTCCAGTAGAAGCCACTGAAGAGCACAGGGACAAAAAGGCCTACGGGAGATGATGGCTGTAGAGGTCCCAAATCCACAACACAAAGACTTTCACAGACTAAAGCCCTAGATGGGACCAAAGAAGGCACTGATAGACTTGAGACTTTTCTCCTTATCCAACACCACAGAACAGTTCTTGACTTTAACTTGCCCAACTCCCTGCCCACCTTCCAGAAACCACAGGTCATAGCTGAAGGTATCTCCTCAACGTACTTAGCTGCTCCTTTGTTTGGCTTTGCTCCTGTCTGAATAAAGAACCAGATCAAGAATTACAAATCATGGCAAAAAATAAATTTGAAAGCAATACTTATTAAAGCTCCTATTTCAAAAACATAAAGGATGTGTCTTGAAATCAAGGCCACAGCACCAGTCTTTCAGGGCATAATAAAAAGTAGCCTCCAGCTTCTTCATACCAATGTAATATAAAAACCTTTCTCATAAACGGCACAAGACTAGTTAACTTCACCTTTGTTTTTTCTTCAATCGAGGAAGCAGCACAGAGGTCAAAGCTTTATATGACTGAGAAGCTATCAAGCTGGTGACAGTATTAAAAAACAAAATGCTGAAGTGTCTGTTCAAAACTGAGTCCATCAAAAGGAAAAAAAATCATGTCAAGAGTCTTATTCCATGACTCCATTAAGATGATTTTTTAATCAATTCGTGGTATGCAGTCCACGTAATTCAATTTGTGAAAATTTTAACTAGATTATGTCTTGGCAAGAAGACCTTACGGGTCACTTTAAACTCAATTTTTATCTGTCCAAATAATGAACTCTAGAAGGTTAAGAGATGAACATATCAGAGTATGTTTTAGTGCAATCAAAACTTTCCTGAGAGGAAACTATTGCACTGAAATTGTTTGAATCTTGCCTAGATTAACATATAGACAAGACAAAACCCAAGAATTAATGTCTGCAAGTTTCCCTTGGCAAGATAAAGTAAGGCATTTGCAAGGTGCTATAAGAACTGCAGACAGTCACTTTCATTAATGTAAAAGCTTACCCCCAAGTGGCTGAAGGAATTCTAAAATAATAGCAAACACTCCTCCAGCACACAATTATAAAGAAGATACAAGTCCATAAGATTTTATTTAAAATTATGTATATTCTTTTCCACATGTAATCCTTGCCTCTTCATTCTTTTCAGTCATAATTCTTCGCTACTCTCATTAGGATTTCATTCTTTTTGTGTACATCAAAAACTACTCTGCATTTTTTTTCAGCTTCTGGGGACACCAGCACGTACAAATCACAGCATTTCTGTTCCCTCTGGCTCGTGCTTCCACATACAAAGAGAGAGAGCCAGCCAGAAAAGAGAATTAAGGGGCATCCTGACCTGCTGCCTTGCCAGGAGGGGGGCTCCATTATATCTGTGTCATTTTTGACAGACTTGTCTCACTCACTCTGCAGTGACTGCCAGCAGCTGAAATGCCACCAGTTCCCCAGTTCTTCTGTTCCCAGGCTTCCCTATCTTTTAGCACTAAGAAATTTCTTCTTGTAATCTAGGGAATCCCATTGCATTTGGTCCTCTCCTCCAAGGGAGAACTGATCACTTGCTCACCGCCTCAACCCTTTACCTACTCTTGGACTGCCATGTCCCCAGTTTCAGCGATCCGCTGTGAACTATTCACTTCTTCCAACCCTTCCCAACGCTCTCCAGACTCTGATTCTCTTGCAGACACCAGAAAAGCTAACTCTCATTTCTGTGATGCACGGAATTCAGACTGCTGACTCCAGCACCTGCTTTGGCAGGATGAGCAGAGCCTTGTCCTGGTGGGAGACTGGGCTGCCTGGCTCAGCGCTCCTCTCATGCTGGGCCATGGGGCAGCTCACAGCTCAGAGCCCAGAGGAGACCACTGTCCATCACTGCCACAAAACACCATCAATCAGCAGCCCTGCCCTTCTGGGGTGGCCAGGGGCTGATGGACACACCAGCCCTGGGGCACAGCCTGGCAGGACTCCTCAGGGAATAATTCCTTTGTGTCATGGAAACCACTATGGCCTGCATTTACTATGACAGATCGGTTGATCTCTCTCGCTTGTGCCACCCGATAAAGGCTTGCCTGACGTGTCCTTTCCAGCCATCATTCTCGTTAATATGTCTGGAGGCTCTGATTTCCTCCTGCTTGATATAGTTGCATGTGACTTGCTTACTTTTTCTACATTTTCTATATGATGAATGGGTACCTGTGTCTATCCAGAAGAAGGGTAATTAAAAAAGCAATAGGAGGCCAACTAGACAGAGATAAATGAGTATTAAAGCATCTGAACCTGGCCAGGTGCTTGAAGATACTGTTGGAAAGGTCTTCAAGCAAAAAATAAAAAAAAAAAAAAGAAAACAAATTACCACCTTGACAGATTATTAAATGTTTAAACCTTCTGGCAATAAGAGCTGCTAATAAAGAAACAGCGTAAACCAGAAGACAACAGTAGCAACAGTAATTACGCAGCAGAATGATTAAACAGCTCACAACCTTAATGACTCTAATCTGTTTTATGAGAGGAAGTCAAAGCTTCAGCATTCAAAAAAAAAAAATCAATTAGGGAGCAAGGGAGATGGAAAAAAATCTATTTCAGCTACATTCCTACAATCAAGTGATAAATCAGTCGTGAGTAATTGTAGAAATCACAGCAGCTCACCATGTTTTGATAACACTGGTTACTCCACCAGAGATTGGAGACTCATTCAGTTTCTTGGCATCCAAAGGGATTTCACAGAGTGATCTGAGAGAAATTGTTGTGTCCCACAAATTGTGCAGTCTGGCTGGAAGAATATCCAGCACTACTAAAATTAAGAATCTTGCTTAGGAAAATTTTTCTTATTTTTATAGCAACAAAGATAATGCCAGTTCAGCTCAGCTCAGACGTACCTAACAGACCCCATAACTCTCAACCACTCACAGACATCTTTTCCTCTTCTTTTACTTTTTTCTCTTTCAGATTCTGTGATTCTGTGAACTGCAGATATCAGCCTATCACAACGGCACTAGCCACAAATAGGTCATTCTTGGAGGTCTGCCACATTCCCTCTTCTCTGCAGTAGCCAGAAAGTTCAAGAGAAGAGCACTAGGATAGTGTGTGGGGAAAATCCAAGGTGAATGCCAGCCCCTTCTCTCACAAAGCCCTATTTGTTACAACAGGACACTGGCAGTCACCTACGCTCTGAAATTTCAGTTACCCATGCTCGGAAAATCAGTCCTCAAAAAGGAGCTTGTTTTCACTGCACTCTCACCTAGTTCTTGATGTAGAGGCAGGAAAATTGTGGGGAAAGCCTGGGATTTTCCAAGCATTGGGAACAGCCTGGTTTTGGGTCAGATTAAGTGTGGGAGTGGAAGGAAAGATGCTATGTTGCAAACTTGGTACACCAAATTAGGCAAGCCTGTGTTATTCCAAAGGTAAAAATACATCAGTTAGATCCCCTCTTTGTCTCTTCCTTGCTCATTCTAGAGAGATTTTTTTCAGGTATCCAAACCAAAGAATTTCTAAAGCTTTTGTGTTTATTCTTGCAGCTCTCTTCTCCACTCTCCCACTTGCATGAAATCTGTTGAACTACAGAAAACCCAATGCTGTTGGACATCTGCCTTACAAATGTCAGTGAAAATAAACAACAGTTCTCACTTCACAAATACTGGTATGTCTATATAAAAGACATTCAAGGTCAGGCTGGATGCGGCTCTTAGCAACCTGATCTAGCTGTAGATGATGTCCCAGTTCATTGCAGGGCAGTTGGACTGGATGGCCTTTAAAGGCCCCTTCCAACTCTGAGGATTCTCTGAAACATCACCAAGGCTCTTTTTGGTACGGAGGCATAAGAAACATTGCCTGATGCATCTCATTTGCTGTAACCCCCTTCAAGGTGTGTGCATGTCAGGATTTAGTGCCTGCACTTACACCTTGTCCAGAACATGCAGAAATGCTTCTGAGGGCAAAGGATTGGACTGGACTAAGCACACCAGATGCAAAGACTAGTATGGAATATAAATAGCAAAAATGTGGATCAGATTGCAGAAAAATATCTGTGTGATGAGACAAGACATAATTTCTCGTTTGCTGCTTTTCTGTGTAGTTTTCTATGTAGTTCCTCTCTTCATGTTTAAAATGTCTATATTTTTTTATATCACTATTGTACACTTCTATTTTCTGTAGAGTGTTACACTCTTAACTATCAAAAGAAAAAAAAAAAAGGTCATTTTCAGAAGATGATGAGAGATAAAGAAACTCCAGTAAGGACTTGCCTGTGCCAAAGCCGCTGTGCTTCTCAACATTTCCCTGGAAAAAACATCACTGATCATTACCGCCATACCAGCCATCTGCATTTGCTCAGTGTTTGAATTTCAGAAATGGGATGCAATTAATTAACAAGGGTTTACATTTACTATGTTTTTAGACCTAGAAGTTATTGACAGCCACTTGACATTAATTATTTGTAGTATTGACATCTTTGCATCGTGAAAAGCTCTCTGGAGAAGAGCTTGGGAACACGCCAAAGGTGGTGAGCAACAGTTGCTGAAGGCAGGTAGGGAGATGCTTTTGTAACAGGTATCCCAATTAGAAATCCAGAAATTCACAGGCATCTGTTAGGGTTTTGTTAATGTCTAATGTTGTCATTTGTATTGTGGGTACTGATCTTGAGTGTGTATTTCACCGATTGTTCTTTTATTACCTTTCATTAAAAAAAAAAAATTAAAAAAATTCAACAAGCTACTTTGATCCTAATTTGATAGAATCACATAAATTGTAGAGCTTTTTTCCTGAGACGGTAGGCAAACACAGGTGGAACACAGTACATAGCAAGGAATTCAGGTGTCAGAAAACCAAGCTATTTCCTGCTTACCTACCTGTAGGTGTTGAAATAGAGGCGAGCACCCGTTTGATGTTCATGTGCTGCTGAGAGCTAGTAAGCTGAAGGGAGGGAGGATGACCATGTGTTTTTCCTTTTGCTCAGCCCAGGCAATAGGCCAGCGAGGATTCAATTAAGAGATGATTGAAACATTTCTACTCAGATAGAGGTGATCTCCTTAATCAGATGAGCAATAATCAAGAATTTTATTTTTACCTCTCCACATCTGTTATTCTGTGCAGTGTTTTTTAGGGATGTACAGACAGAATACATAATACCAATAAGGGATGCTGCTTTTCAGCCAACAGCACATCCCCAGAGGTCACAAGCCATCAATGCAGGCATTTCTGAAAGGCTCCTATACTCTTGGTACTGACAACTTCTGGAAGTTCCTACAGCAGGAAACAGAAAGAAGATGTAGCTCAAAGTGGTGGTTAATATTGAAAAGATGTAAAAGCTTCAAGTTTAACCAGCTCTCTTTAGTCATGTATCAACTGCAGCCTGAGAAGAACAGCGAGCAAAGAGCCTTTGTCTCCCACCCACAGGAGAATTCTCGCTTTGCTGGGGTTTTTCCTTGTCATGTTTGGATCGCAGCTCCCTCCTCATCATCTCTCTCATTTTGCTTTAAACACAGTGCAGCTCCCAGAAATCTATAACCCACACCTGACCTCAACAGATCCCTCTCAGACTGAAATACGAGATCATCTCTGGTGGCCTTGCTCCATTTTGTGGCATGCTTCAATCGTGGAGCAGCCAACTGGGACAGTAAGTCAGAGAAGGATGCTGTTCCCATAGTAACTCATTTTCTCTATCCACTCCTTACATTAACACGTTTCACATCAAAGGTAGACATCAAAACGTCTAAGAAACGATAGCCTGAGACATTACTTAAATATAAACTAAACCCACCAGACTGTCTGAAATGGCACTGCTTGATATCAGAACATACATCTGTAGCTGCTATCATTACTCTGTCCTGCCTGAAAGTTATCAGAAGCACCTCGGCTAGTTCACTTTGTTACTAGTTTGCTGACAACTGCTGAAGTACTGAAACAAATAGGATTTCCTCTATGTCAGATCAGAGCTGCAATAAAGCAGAGAGGTTCACTATCTCTGTCATCAACGCTTTCAATATATTTTGCATTTGGACGGTATTTGCAACTTTGCTTCGGAAAAGGTCTAACTCATGCTCTGAGTAGCAGCAAACCTTCTATCACTTTCATCTCCCCCAAATTCAATTTTGCTACATTTTCAGTACTTCAGCCTGAGTTGACTTAATGGAAGTTTGAGCCTGAGGAACAAATTCGTGAACCAAGTCCGTGTGCCCAGACAATATGAAAAGCCTTGAGGCAGCCTCGGTTCCATCATCACACTGGAACTCTGCTGCGCACAGGAAAGCCTGAGAGAAACCCTGAAAACTGCACAAACCTTTTGTCACTGAAAGTTTCCAACAATGTCTTCTGGTAAAACATGTGACAAGGAGAATGAGATGCATTTCCTAGTTTTTGTCATGCTTTCTCTGGACCTTTAGAGAGTGTTTCATTTCTCTCAGTCTCAGCTCCCCAAACAGAAAATGAGTAATTTCTTTTGATTTCCTTTCTCACCTTTCATCTCTCCAAACTGATTTTATGGTTCTCAGATAGGGTCATGTTACATATCTACATGCATAGATATCTATATATGCATATATACACACATATATACAAGTATACACCTATATACACGCAATATCTGCTATGTATACTGCTTGTGAAACCTGCAGTTGGTATAATTGGTCCTGGACATGGCTTTAAATGCTGCCTTAACACAAGCAGTAACTGCAAGCTTGCTAAAAACCCTGTTCCCAGCACTTTGCCAAGGCTCAAGCAAAGCCTATTCACGCCTAACAGTGTAATCTGGAGACTGACTCTTGCTGGTATATTCATGGCAGCGTTCTCTGTTCCCTGTACATTTGTATCTGAGAAGCAGCATTTTCCTGACGACACCTGCAGTTTCACCAGTCTGTTCAAATCACCGGGAACTGAACTTTGTTCTTTTTATTTTTCCTTTACACCTCTTCTTGTCAGGAATCACCTTTGTCAGCTGTGCAGCCTTGACATGCCAGCTCACCCCATCAACATCTTGCCTATCTTCTCCCGAATACAATACCTCACGAAAGTACAATTTGCAGGTGGAGAAAATAATTCTCATCTCAGAAAATCACCCTAGAGTTGTGGCAAAAACTCATTAAAAAGGTGTGATGTATATTAAGAACGTAGAAGTATTGGTGCTGTTCATCATTTCTGATCACAAACTCAGTGCAGCCATTTGACTGCTGAGGCAGGGGAAAATGTGTGTCCTGATTAGGTTCCCTCATACTGAATATCATAACACACACTTCTAATAATTTTGCCGTATTGCCTCATTTCAGTTTTATTTCTTTGTTTCTTTCTGTCTCGTTTGCTCTCTGACAGTCCTGCCCTTACTTGTTTATTCCTGCAAAGACTGGGAAAAGCTGGATTCTTGCTGAACAACTCACAAGGACTCTGTGGCACAGGACAGTGCATGGCTGGATCTTTGCTTTTGTACTGAAGAGTACGTTTCATTCAGGGAGAAGAGGTAATTCAGTCCCTGTTTCCAAGTAAACTGCAGATGAAAGAGACTTCTCCTGCTTTGTTGAGCTATAACCTTAGGCAAGAGCTTTAAAATATATATGATTTTGGTCATTAAAAAACTGTAGCCTTTTCCTGTCATTTATGTTCTCTATGCTTTGTTCCCCATTAGAAGCCTGAGAGGAATACAGGCACTTCAACGTGGCAGAAATGCCAGCCAGCAGCCTGCACATTTTGAGCATGAAAATGGAAACAGTAAAATGGAAAATGAATGTAAAGAACAAACAGTTTTTCTCTTAGCTTCTATTATTTTCTGCATTTGAAATACACTAGTCAGAACAAAATCACAGACTTTAAAATCAAGGAAAGAAATTGAATGGTCAAGTTGGCTATGAATTTTGTAAATTGCTGCTACTTACTAGCTGCAGCCCACTGTGGTTCTTCACAACAAAACGCATGTTACTCATGTCACTACCCAGGGAATAATCAGAGACATCTTACTTCTCCATATTGGCAGAGGATAAGTGGCTAAGCTTCCTGCTTTCTACTAGGAAAAGCTAACTCGCCGGCTCCTCAGAGGCAGGCACAGAATTGCAGCATGGCTGGGGCTGCAAGGGACCTTTGGGCCATCTGGTCTGCGCCTGCTCAAGCAGAGCCACCCACAGCATGCTGCCTGTGACTGGTCCCCAGTCTGTGCCAAGGAGGGGGGCAAAGGGGCCATCCCAGCTCTGAGCTCAGTGTTTCCCACATTGCCCTTCTCAGGGCACTGGAGAGGGGGAGCATACCTTTGATCATCAGATACCAAGGTGACATTCACTGGTTTTCCTCTCGCTCAACTCTGATGTGATGTTTTGCTCATTTTAAGCATCTGAAAGCAAAGGAAGAAAGACTATTTTCCCCAGAAGAGAAATCCGCAAGCAGTCGCATTTGCATGAACTGATTCTCTTGCCTCTTTTCACAAAAGGAATTGGCCAGCAATTAGAAGGCAGGCAGCACTTTGGGAATAACTTCTGCAATTTTCTGTTTTCTCACCAACAGCAGATGAATGCCCTTTCAAGTCTGCCTCTAGACCAGACGCAGCATCGTTCACGCCTGTAAGTGGTGCTTTCTGTTTTGCAGGTAGGAAGTAACCTCCCACAGCCGCTGTCAAGGTTAACGGAGCTGTACTGGGACCCTCTGCTTTCCCCATGGAAAGGCTGATTCACAGTGTTAGGGGGCTTATTACCAGCCACAGGGAGGGTAATTTTCTCTGTTGTTTCTGGGGCGGTCATTTTTTGACCCTTTCTCTTCCTCTGCCCTATCAGAGTATGCGGCACTGCTTAGAAACAGTGTGTGCAGAAAACTCAGTGCCTACCTCCTGTTGGTGGTTTGCAACCGCTGCAGCTTTACTTCAGAGTGCTCTCAGCCCTGCCATAGGCTACTCATCTGTATCCTACATTTAGTTACAGCTGCTAAAGCAATAACCACCTTATGGGTTTGGGGTTTGTCTGGTGCAATTGTTTTTTCCTAAGCAGGCATTACCCCATCTGCTCCCTGCCCTTAAACCTGTCACTGATTAAAATGTCAGGCTCTGGGAGGTGGTGCTTGCCTTCATCCCCCGGGACCCATCCACAATCTCAATCAATATGCTGCACAGATTAGAGGTGCCGCCCAGCCACCTCCATGCGAGCAGTCTCACTCTCCCTGGCAGCTTTCCCAGCAGCCCTACAGACAGCAGACACAGCACAACCAAGAGCAGAAGTAGTTTATTGGCAAAGATGTGCACTGTCATACAAATAGCAGACAGGTGCCCTAACACATCACAAGAAATCTCAGATTGGGCATGACACCTACAAGATATACAGCTCTCCAATGTGCTCACATGCCCTAGGGGAATTCTTCAGAGACTGGGTCCCCACAAAAGGCATGGGTTAACTTGCTGGGAATTTGCCAGGGCTGCTGCTCCCTTGTTAATAGAAATAGCAGCAATTTGCTTCAAAGAGGAAGGCACAAAGTGACCTTTGCTGCTGCTTGGCAGTCAGTAGTCTTAAATCCAACAGGCACAGCACAATACCTTGGAGGTCTCTGAATGGTTTTCACAAAGAGCTGGACTGTAATAGTCACCTCTCCCATGGTATCTCAGCTCAGCCTGCAACTTGGGCTAGCACATGGTAGGAAAGGAAGGAAAGCAGGCATGCAAAGTAGGAAATAATGCCGCACAAAAGGGCCATTGAACGTACGTCTGCTCACTCCCCAGCCACGTGCATCAGCTTCCCTAACGCTGCCAAGTGCTGTTTTGCCAAATGGCTCAGCAAACTGTTGCTCTTCTAAGAGAGGAGCCAAGTCTGACACGAGGGAGTTATCCTGCAGATCAAGGCGCTGGTGACTTCCGCGAGGCAAGCACCGCAGCAGAGCAGGTGGCGCTCGTAGGAGGACGCGTCTGGCTGCCCCAGCCCACCAGCATGGCTAACTGCTCACACAGCAAAGGAGCTAAGCCGTCACAGAACACTGAATTCCCAGTGAACCTGCAGACAGTGATTCACTTTAAAATCAAAAGGATTTACAAAGGAAGTGCTGGAATTTCAGTTACTGCTTATTAAAAAGAGTATGAGCAAGGGGGCATGGACGTAACCAAAAGGTGTTCAAGACCTTTCCAATCTGCTTCCCTCTTCTCTTCTGACAATCAATGTTTCCCTCTGTACAAGTTGCCTCTAAGCTATCATCTTGGTCTCCGAGCACTCCTGATGTAAGAAAGCATTCACAGATCGTGCAGGTTCTTTTCCAATGAGCCAACTGCTGACCCATCCCTCTCCTACTGCAACCTTTTTGGATGAGAATAGGCTTCTCAGAATAGCATGGATCAGCTGTCAGCTGATACCATCCTTCCTCCCGTGTGACAGATTAAGATTTTTTGTATTAAACTGTAAATCAGCAACAAATGATGCAATAGTACCAGGTATTGTAATAATATTACAATATTTCTCCCAACGTGCTTTCCAAACTGATCTCCCACCTTACAGGCTCTGAGTTGGCTGGTGACAAGCGTCATTTTAGGGACAGTGACCACTGCAGGGACTGCAAAGCTCTCAGTGCTCTGCTCATGTCACCTTGTAGGAGCCTGGCCCCTGCCCTTCACAGCAAAATGCAGCACTCTCACCTTGCGGCCCACCTGACAAGGCAGCTCCCACAGTCAATGGCCTTAACCATGTTTTTCCAGGTCAGCTTGATAGCTGGTAAGACATGCTGGCACACTTTGCATTTATCTTCCACTTAGCACTGTAAAAGACCTGAAGTTTGGTACAGAGTACAGGCACCACCAGCACAAGCAATAGCTGGACAGCATTTCTATTCCAACATGCAGCATCCTGTAAAAAGTCCAAGATTCATGTCTAAACACTTAACACAGGAAAACATTTCAGTCAAGTATGTGATTGGATTCTTGTTTAGTTTAGCTTTGTTTTTTGGAAGACTGGAAAGAAGGAGAGGGCAGACAGGCACACGTAAAAAGAACATTAGGAAACTACCGTGAGAGAAATAGCTATCAACCTCCTTTCACTACCAGTTATACGGTCCTGAGTGCAAGCTTACACTGAAGAGTAATACAGCAAACCGAGATCTGCTGTACAAAGTTGTCTATTTTTATTCTCCTGCTGCTGCTAAAGTGACAGTCACTTAATAAAGAAAATCTCCAGGATCTCTGAACAAGCGCACTAAATGTACAATTATGCATAATTTTATTTCCAGTCCCACCCCACCCGTGGCATTCTCTTCAAGGCTTCTCATTATAACGGGACCAAGCATCTTCAGCCACATGCTAATGTTAACATTGGCCCTCTCCTAAATAAATCATGCATAGGAAAGTAGTTTTTGAGTTGTATTCCGTGTTAACAATCAGTCAAGTTCAGAACAGGAAATTCCATTATCTAAAACATATTTCAAGGTAAAGCTCAGGTTGAGAAAATATAAATTATTTTGGCCTTGGTCTACAGTACATTTTGAAATAGAAGGCCAGAGACTTCTCAGTCTTCACAACTTTATTATTATTATTATTTTTTAAATCAGTCGCCAGGAAGAATAAATACTTGATCCAAAAAGCACTTATTCAGCCTTAACCCTGTAGTTTGCCACAATCAAGATTTTTTAAAGCATCCTGAAGAATTCATTCAGGAAATCTGGGATACATACTTTGAAAAAATAAACTTCCTTTAACCTTATTAAATGTTTTAAAAACCCTTTTTCACTGAGTAAATTTAAATGGGATTTTACTCTACTGAATGAGTAAATTTAAATTGGCTACTGAAGACTTACTTTCTTAGATTGGCTTCATAACTCCTCCATACCATGAACTGTATGCATTTGCAAGTTGTGGCAATGGATATTTCAAAACCGCAACTGACATGGTGCAATGCTACATCAGATGGAATTTTTTGTCAGGCAGGTTAGAGCATACAAGTTCTCTGCTAGAGACAAACCACTGTGGAGAAACAGGTATTTTTGTTTCGTTTTGTTTAAGTAGCTCCCAGCTAAACACATGAAACAACCTTCTGCCCCCCAGCAAAGAAACCCTTCTTTTGCCTCTTTGGAAGAGGAGGAGACCCCAGTGCCATTCCACACCAAGACGGAGGCCATCCATCTCCATTCCACTGCTGGCTCTGCCCCAGCCCTCTGGTTGACCTCAAGCGCACCCAAGTTTTTCAAAGCAGAGTGAAGCTAATGTCCCTTACCAAAGAACTGACGTTTGTTCAGCTCTGAAAAGAGCCTGTGCTTCAGCACATGTGAAACAGAGCTCACGTCACCGCCTGGATGATGAGCCTTGCCAGACTAAACTCTTTGATAGTTCTGAGGTATTTGCTGCAGTAACAGCTGCTATGTGACACTAAGACCAAAGAAGCCTCACTCCATCAAGAAGAGCCTCTTCAGGGCCAACACACTGCTGGAGAAGCCCAGCTGCCAGTCACCACTGCCCGAACACAGCCTGTGCTTCTGTGGGCACCTGGACTTGTCTTCTGCTAAAGAATACTCAGGGAAGTTGCAATCTCAGGCTCGTATTAAAAGGTTTTGGAGTTGTCACTGCTCCAAATCAACTCTTGCCCCATCTGCTTCCTTTGCATCTGTTCCCGGAGCATTTCCTGACTCCCCCCAGTGAAGGAAATTGATCTGCTGCATGCTGTTGCTGCTGAAAGGATGGGAAAGGTGGAAGCAGAACTGGCACTATATTAAGCACATAAGCACAGACCCCATTGATCAAATCTGTTTTGCACAAGGCACAAATCACTGGCGATGAAATTTTTGCCTGTCTCCAAGATCTCCATGGAAGTGCCAAGCATGATTCTCATTTCTCTGGTTCCTGGGCAGAGTAGCAACGATACATGACTAAGTTGGGAGAAAGTCATTTATTGTCATTTGAGAATAGAGTTATATGCGTCTTCCTAAAGAGCCTGAGACATTTTGATAAGGTCTAATGCCATATCTACCTTAGCAGATATGATAATTAGGTCTGTAGGGAAAAAGAGTGGGAATTCAGGGATGTACGTGAACAGCGATAAAGAAGGACAGGGTGGAAAATGTAGGAAGTAGTAAATAATTTATTAGGAATGGAAATGAAGGTAATAGACAAGATCTTGAAATATAAAATTAAACAGCGTGATTGCAGTCAGGAGGCAGAACATGTTTTTCTGAACTAGGTGAACTTACAAATGCAGACCTGGTTGAATAGTGTCAAAATTGCACAATGAGAAGGACAACAAAGCACAGAACAAAACTAAGGTTCCACACTTTTTTGCTCAGAGTAAACATAATTCCCTGCCACTCCTAAAAATTCTGGTGAGTGCAATCCTAGTGATGTCCTGGTGAAGCCAGGATCAAAACAAGATTGACCAAGACAATCGGAGAAGTAAGTAGCAGCAGAGTCTGCTGAAGATCTGGAGCTGTAATTCCCTGAATAATCATTAAATAATTTAGTCTTCCCTTGCAATTCTGAACTAGGAGTCCAGGCCACAGCATTTAATTAGTAACTCAATTATCATTTAAATGTTTGCTCATCAAGTTCAATAAAGATCAAGCAGTTGAATTTTGACACAAGTGTCTGTGTCATCAATGCTTTCCCAAGGGTTGGCTTATTTGAAGGTTAGCAATTCAAGTAGAGGGTTCTAAAAAAGCAGTTAATCAGAATAAATACTTTTGGCTTCAGACATTGCCCCTGCAAGCAACTGCCCAAACCATTTGATCTTTATAGTCTAGGATGCATTTCAGACCTCACAGCAACAGATTGGTCCAAAGCTGCTGTCACCAAATTGAAAGAGGCCAGGTCCCTCTAAACAACACTTTCTACCAAGCAACTCACAATTGTACTGCAGAAAATTAGCAAGAGATTTACTAAAATAACTACACCAGCTGCTGAAGAAAAGAGGGAAAAAAGTGTGCAGGTCCAACTTAAAATATTCTAGTGTCTAGAAATCTGCTTCTCAGAGGAAACAGTCTTAGATTTGCCTGGTCTTCTTTACACATTCAGCCATCAGTTTATTTTGTCAAACATCAGTTTCTGATCACTTTACAGGAAGAAGATGAGAGCAATGGAAGTCCTCAGACTTATCTTGCCTTTTTAAACAAAGATGCATCATCTTTACTTTCACCTCTAGACTGCCTACCAAGTCTAGCAGAAAATGTAAAAATTTTCCTTCAGCTTTGAAGATGAAGGGAGCAGAGTTCCGATCCTGGATGTCGCAGGCAAGATATATAGGAAGTATATATCAGAAAGTAGATACATTCATCATAAAACAATCAGGTGGAATAATGCCAAACTATTCCTTTCCGGTAGTGAATTTGCCTAGAACTGAAATCTCTGTTATCTGCCCTCTACGTTCCCAAATAGGTACCTAAACAACAGCAATACTTTGATGAGCAAACCCAGCTATGCTTTCCAGAACATTTTTCCATGTAAGGAGGAGGACAGAGGACCAAAATCTTTAGGTAGTCCTTAAGACTGAATTGGTGGTAGCCACAGTTTTGCAAAAGCAAGACATAGCATAGGGTCAACAATGGCAGAAAGCTGAATAGATCTGATATGGCTGTCTGATCCAATGTAGGATCCACACCACATTGCAGAAGAAATAGCCTTAAAGCTCATTGTTAGGATATCCTAGCAGAAATCTCTTTCACAGTCCTTGGCTTTTGGCCTGGTGCAGGGTCTCTGAGCAGACATACCACTGCAGAACTGACAGGAAGAGATGTTCTGCCACTTGAAAATACTGTTTCTCTCTATAGCATCTGATTTCCAGCCACAGCCAATGCCAAGTGTTTCAGAGGAAGATCTGAACAACTTATCTGCTTCAATCTTTACTCTTAAGACTGCCCCTCAGGAATCCCAGACCCTGGAGATAAAAGAGTCTAGGGAAAAAAAGACTTCCCCTTGCTTAAGGACGATCTGGTCAATGGTCACCTAGGCAAACGATGCACACAGACCCATGGGTACTCAGGGAGCTGGCAGAAGCAATTGCCAAGCCACTCTCTATCATCTTTGAAAGGTCATGGAGAATGGGAGAGGTGCCTGAAGACTGGAAGGAAGACAATGTCACTCCAGTCTTCAAAAAGGGCAAGAAGGAGGATCCAGGAAACTACAGGCCAGTCAGCCTGTCTTAGTTTCTAACAGAAGTTACGCTTCTCGTAGTGTCTAGTATGAATTTATCTTGTACTTCAGAGATACTGATAACATCCTGGCAGTGTTGAACGGAGCCGAGGACATAACTCACTTCCGCATTCCTCTGCCAGTGAAATAGTTAAGGGGGGCATAAGGAGCTGGGAACTGGGAGGGGACAGGACCAGGGCAGCTGACCCAAATTGACCAAAGAGCTATTCCATCCCATATAACATCATGTGATTGGTTCGGGGGGTTTCCGGGTTCTCTTCGTTACGGAAGGGGCTAGCCGGGAGGAAGGGTCAGAGGAAGGGCTGTGAGCCCTTGCTCTGCGTATCCTTTTTGTGTATATATATATATGTACTGTTAATTCTTTTGTTCTCTTTACTATTTTAGTAAATAGCATTTATCTCAACCCACGCATTTTACTGCATATCTCTCTACTTCTCTCCCCCGTCCCATTTGGGGAGGGGGGAGGGTGAGTGACTAACTGTGTGGAACTTAGCTATCTGCTAAGTCAAACCATAACACAGCCTCACCTCTGAGAAGGCGATGGAACAACTTGTTCTGGATGCCATCTCCAAACAATTGGAAGACAAGAATGTTATCAGGAGTAGTCAGCATGGATTCACCAAGGGGAAATTGTGCTTGATCATCCTGGTAGCCTTCTATGATGTCATGACTGACTGGGTAGATGAAGGGAGAACAGTGGACGTTGTCTACCCCGATTTCAGCAAGGCATTTGACACTGTCTCCCACAACATCTTTGTAATGAAACTTAGAAAATGCAGGACTGATGACTGGACAGTGAAGTGTATTGAGAACTGGCTGACTGGCAGAGCTCAGAGGGCTGTGATCAGTGGTGCAGAGTGTAGCTGGAGGCTTTAGCTTAGCAGGAGGGTTGGGACAGATGATCTCCAGAGGTCACTTTCAACACCTTCAATTCTGGGAATCAACTTTATTGTAAGCTTCTCTCATAGCCTTTTTCCTAAGGCTTTTGCCAATTACAGAAGAGGTTTAAAATCAGCAATCAAGTTCAAGACTAACATGGTTAAAGACTGCACTTCGTGCCAAGCTGTTTTAGTTCAATTTCATTAGCACCAACTGCAGTGATAAAAAAAAAATAGGGATAAAACAATTGATTTCTCAGCTTTGTTAAGAAAAAAAATTGTCCTAATTAGACTGATGATTTTGTCTTTCTGTAAAATATGAAGACAAGTTACTTTTGTTTGCACTGAAATAAAATGCTGTGTTTCCATACTGATGATTTTAACTCAGAGTAATGCAATAAGAACAATGTGAGTATTATTCGTCAAAGAAAGAAGAGACGGATGCATGATATCCTTTCTCCTGGCTCTAGTCAGGTTTTAGAGAACTGGATGGGAAATGTGGGAGCCTTTTTGCTGCACTCTCAAGAGGATACAAATTGAATCATAGAATGGTTCAGGTTGGAAGGGACCTTAGAGATCATCTTGTTCCAACCCCCCTGCCATGGGCAAGGACACCTCCCACTAGACCAGGTTGCCCAAAGCCCCATCCAGCCTGGCTTTGAATACTTCCAGGGAGGGGGCATCAACGACTTCTCTGGGCAACCTGTTCCAGTGTCTCACCACCCTCACAGTGAAGAATTTCTTCCTTATATCTAGTCTAAATCCACTCTCTTTCAGTGTATAACCATTACCCCTTGTCCTGTCATTACCTGTCCTTGTAAAATGTCCCTCCCCAGCCTTCCTGTAGGCTCCCTTCAGGTACTGGAAGGCTGCTATCAGGTCCCCCCGCAGCCTCCTCTTCTCCAGGCTGAAGAGTCCCAGCTCTCCTCTTGAAGTCTCTCTCCCCTTGGAAAGAGAACAATTGCTAGAGTGGTATCTCAATGCCTGCAAAGGATTCAGTGGCACTGCCTGCTTCTTCTCCACATCTCTGAGCAGGGGAGGGACTGTTTTGCCACCCCAGTGCTTCATTACATTGTCTGCTGTAATTTCTAAGAAACTCAGTTAGAAACCACTAACTTGTGAACCAGGTGAAGGTCTGGGAGATGGCAGGCTGTGATATATCTCCAGCTCAAGCAATTACCCCCAGCTGACATGGGTGCACATAGGAGAAGAGGTTTAGCTTTTCCAAGGAGAAAAGCAGCATATCAAATCTTTCAGCAACTTCTCACAGCACAGCATGGATTTTGTTTGTTTGTCCCGTAATTTAAGAGTCATAGATCCATGAGTCAGTTCCTCGAATGCCCAGACACATCAGGTCGAGGTGCCATTGAGTCATAACTTTTTGTGCAGCATTTTTCTTTCCTACTGATATACATATTGTTGCATAAGTGTTGCAAGCCTTACAATACAGGAACAGTTTATCTTTCCCACCCTTCAGTGCACAGAAATAATTCTCTCTCCCCTCACCCACGTTTAGCGCATTAACATACAGCTTGTTCAAAGTTGACAGCTTCCTATTTCTAGGCAGGGAATAACGCGGAGTTGGTGGAAATGTACAGTGCTGCAGTTGGGAGAAAAGGAACAGAGGCAGTAGCAGCTAAAACTGGTTAGACAATACTCTGGCATCATAATCTTTAATGCTCTCTTAGACAGCACTTGAAAACAAAAGAAAATAACTGGAGGAAGAAAACTGGGAGAAACATACTTCTCCTCTTCCCCATGCCCCTTCTTGCCCCCCTCAATCTACTTGTTGAAAAACCTCCTTGCCTAACCAGAAATACCACAAAAACTACAAGTAGCTGAAAATCAACTGGAACCTGTTGCGGGGCAGAAATGAAGTGCTTTGTCAGGGTACAGTCTGCCTTTTTATCAAATTGTCTCCACACAGGGTCCTGGGAAGTGGGCTCTTAGTCAGTCAGTTTCACCCCATCGGCAACCATGAGGCCAGCCCAGAGATGCCCTGGTCCCAGGGCTGGGCAAGGACACCTCTGCCCACCCACAGTCTGGCTTCTGCAAGGCAGGACTCATCCTGTGGGCTGCAGACATTGCTTTTTTAGCCACCAGCTGAGCCCTTTCCCAGGCTCCCCCCACCCTCATCTAACAGCAACAGTCCACAACAGAAAAAGCCAAATATTAGTCTTTGGAAGCAATATCTTTTAAAGGGTAGAGAGAACAGATGTCTTTGTGCTACAATTCTAATATGAATATCAAGCCCATTCCTTCTGTTGCCAGGCATTTGGACTGTGACTTCAGTTTTCCCACAAAGGGAATGCATAAGCAAAGCACAGATGGGAAAATGTTAGTTAAGCCACCAAAAAAAGTTACTGCTTTCCCCCCCCCACAAAAAGAAACACCATTTTGGAAAAACACAAACATAGCTCCAAGCTAACAGATTAGTTTTTTTGAAAATTCGAATAGATGAAATTTGTAAGTAAGATTTTAGAAAACGTAAAGTCAAGAAGGCAACCATTCTAGCTTCTGCAATTTTTTAAAAATCAATACATACTTTTATATTATTAAATAGGAGGTAATTCGTAGAATGAGGGTTGAAACTACTCCCACTTTTCTAGAAATATTTAGCACTTTGCAGAATCACTGATATAATCTAAGCAGTATGTTTTATTTTATTTTTTACTCAATTTCAAGAGAGGAATGAGCAGTCTTACAAAAGTTTTCAAGAACAGAAGTAGGATTTTCTACGTACTTTTAAAAACACTGTCTTTTTTCCTTTTTTTTTTTTTTTGTTTGTTTGTTTGTTTGTTTGCTTGTTTAGTTCTAAATACAAGATTAAAAGTTCCCTGGAAGGGTCAGTCTTCAAAGTTATCTATTTACTGCTAAATTTTTTTTTCAAAATTTGTGTCAGAAATCAGAGCATTTCAGTTGGAAGGGATCTACAAAGATGTGGGTCAATTTCCTGACCACCTCAGAGCTAACCAGAAGTTAAAGCACATCAGTGGGGCTCCAAAAGCCTCTTGAACACTGACAGACATGGGACATCAACCATGTCTCTAGGAAGCCTGTTCTCTTCTAGTCTAAAGAGAAGAAAATGGATAAGCATACATAAAAGTCAAATCATAATGATAGGAATAAACAAGAGAAGAAAAAAGAGTAATTATGAGGAGCAAGTAGCAACACACTGGCAAAGAAACAGCTTTGACAAATTTAACAAAGATGCCTATTCCCTACATGCAACCAACTCATTTGCAGGCCTTCAATATCTGCTGCTCACAGATGAAAAAAGTCTCTTTCACAAAATCTCTTACCATAATGGTCTTTACCACATGGGGCAAAAAATTCCCAGTTAAACAAAGGAGATTTATAGTTGCAAAACTTATAGCCTCAAAGAACAAGTGGAAACAAAAATCAAGGAAAAGTTTAGGAATGTAAGTAGCAACAAACAGTTTTTCTTTTCATCAAAAATTAAGATCCTTCAAGTCAGCCTCAACATATGCATCAGAACTTTTAAAAAGTTGCTCAAGATTTGACAATAAGATACACTGAGTGCAAACTGAAATACAGAAAGTTGCACTTAAGCAGAAGAAAAACTTGTTTTACTGTGAGGGTGGTCTGAGCATGCTGTCCAGAGAAGTTGTGGAGTCTCTACCTTTGGAAATGCTAAAAATCTCACAGATCGTCATCCTGGACAACCTGCTGTAGCTGACTAAATGGTATCGAGACATGCCTTCCAACTTTAACCTTTCTTTATATGATTCTGCACAAGAGGTAAAATCATATGCACAGGGCAACATTGTTGCAGGCTGCCTGCCTTAATCCAGCGATTCCGGTCCAAACACCAGAAATAGACATATTTCAAAGCTCATTTTAGCGGCATTGTCACCTTGTTCCTTGAAATGCAGCAACAGTCCCAAGATTTTCCTGTCAAATTTTCTAGTAAGATCTCACACTAATATTCAGAAAACTCAGTTTCTTCTCAGAGTGAATAAAACAGATCTATGATTCTACCTTTCTCAAGTCTGGGGCAATACATTGTTGAGTAATCAACGTGACAATTTACTTCATCAGTCACTACAAAGTCTTTGGCTTCTCTGTGAGATTGCTACTAAGCAGATTTATTAGCACAAAAAAAAAAAAAACAAGAAGAAAAAAAAAAAAACCAACCAACAAACAGACTATATTATATATATAAAAAAAAGCTATACTAAAATCTTTTCACATCATCCCTTAAAAACAGCTGAGACTAATGCACATCCCAAAAGTCAAGCAGTAAATAATGTCTTTCTGGTGACTTCAGCCAGTTTTGGATCACTGACCACCCTGACAAGTTTTCCTTTTACAAGAGCTTTTAAAAAAACAAACAAATAACAACAACAAAAGAAGTGTAGGTGGATCCTGCAAGTTATATTTACAGAAATGAAAAAGATCAGTCACTAGCAGCACATTTTTTATCTAGATTTCTTTCAAAAATTGCCTTCCATCTGAACACGTCTCTGATAACCTACAGAAATCAACTGATAAGATTGTCTGCCTGAATGGGTAAAAATTAATGAAAAGAAAACAAATTGCACCTCCTCTAAAGATTAAATGTCAAAGTCTGGAAAGGCACATAAGACATCTCTTGCCAAATGCTCGGGACAGAAAATCTTACTCCCTTGAAATCTTGTATCTGATCAATGATTTGATGAGTGTGATTTCAAAATATATATTAGTGCTTTTATTGTAAGTTTATTTCTCAGGGTTTGAATCCCCAGGAGAGAAGCACTCCAAGAGGTTTCAAGGATAGGAGCCAACTCACCATGTACTTCTCAATAGGAGCAATAGAAATCAAAGCCTTCGCTTTCTGCTTCATGGCTTGATTGACTTTCCAGCAGATTAAAGCAATGAGCTGTGTAATCGTCAACTTTCTCCCATAGCATAGCCTTAGTCTTTGAGGAGTTATGCTCCTGATCAGATTTTTGTTTCAGTAAACATCTCTTTTCATCAAGAAATGCTTGTCATGTAGTAAAGTGAGGCAGAAGGGGAAAAATAAAAATGATGTAAAAGCAAATTACACGTCTGAGAGCAAATCTGTACTATTTGTTCAAGTGGAAGAAAATCACACTAGATACATTTAGTAGTTTAGTAGGACGTGTTCGTGTACATTAAGGAATGACTCATTATAATATTTTATTCAAAGATTTTATCTTTTTTGTATCAAAAGGAATCACTTCCCATTGTTCACAAAGAACAGCCAGATCAAAGCACTAGTGGCCATTAGTTTGGATTCAAAAGCCAGTGAACAGTTTCCATGAACTTGCTCTGTTCATATTCCAGTAAACAGTCTACTGTACCTCCTTTTAAGCTACAAATTTATATGCATTTTGGAAGTCAAATATTCAAATGATTGCGCTGCACAATACATAAGATTCAGCAGCCCATCTATTGAAAAGGAATTTAGAAATACATTTTTATTCCATTCATTTCAGTAAGAAAAAAAGATTCCTGAGATTCTCCAGCAAGAACATGCTGCTCAAATACTCCAACATTCTTCAGCTGTATGCAAAGGAACATCCATTTATTGATTACTTCAACTCCTTCACAGCCAGCATGACGAAAAAGGCTGAGTTTCTTATCAACAAATGTAACAGTGACAGCACAAGGAATAGATCACATTCATCTTTCATTATGGTCCATGTTGAAGCACTAAGACATCAAGGCAATCTCTGTATATTGCTCTTACATTCTTTGACAACTTGGGATATCACAGAACAGCTTGGGTTGGAAGAGACCTTAAAGATCATCTAGTTCCAAACCCCCTGCTGTGGGCAGGGCTACCACCCACCAGATCAGGCTGCCCAGGGCCCCATCCAGCCTGGCCTTGATCACCTCCAGGAATGGGGCATCCTCAACTTTTCTGAGCAATCTGTTCCAGTGCCTAATAAGCAGAGCAGATTATTTTTTTCCCCTTTCTTTGAATAAGGAAGGTTTTAATTGCTTATTAATGGGATTTAAACTCTCATTTTAAAGAGGTCTTCAAATTCTACTCTCCAGAAGAAAAACTAGATGATTCCTGACATCATTTCTCTGATTCCACCAAAGACTAAGGAAAGATGATTTTCAGTTGTAATTAGGAGATGAACATTATTTTGAGCAGTTCCACGGCTGGAACAAGGATTTCTATGCTTATATCAGTCACTGTCTTTATAAGTTTGGAAGTAAATTTTAGAGGCCAGAGGAAGAGCACTAGTGAATGCTGTGCATGAGGTGAGCTACGTCTCAATGGAGGCGCGGACTGCGGGTGCTGTCCGAGGTGCTGCACTGCGTTCCCCAGACTTAAATTGTACACAAAGAAGAATGCTTGAAAGTCTGACAGACAATCCTAAAATTAAGTAATCTGTTCTTCCTGCTCATTCCCACCTCCGTGGCATGTTTTTGTGGAGAAACAGCATTCTTTCTCACTTAAGTGCCAACCTGCCAAGACTGCTCTCTATTCACCAATCCACACAACACAAGTACCTGTAATGCTTGTTCTTACAACAGAATTAGTCCTACAATGTATTTTTTACACTTCTCAACATAAGGTAGGGTCAATCCTGTCAAGACACAGGAGTATTGAAAAGCTTGAGTTTCTCTGACCTGCCTGACCTTCAACTCCTTTAAGGTGCAGGGACACCATTTTGTCTTGATCAGACCCCCAGTCCTGCCCCAAGTGGTGCCGTGTGTGCTTATGTCTGGCCACACTGTCCTGACCAGGCTCCTCATGCATCACGTTGGGGCTGCTGAAAGACTCTACCATTGCCACCAGGCACAGGGTTGCTCTCACATCATGGCAGCCTTGCTCCTGCTGCTCTCTGGGCCTTCTGCCAGGTCAGTACATCAGAATCAGATCATGAATAGAGAAGGATGCAGGAAGCCCGCTTCACTATTTGGAACATTGTACCTTCATGGAGGCAATCTATTCATTTAGATGAAATGGACAGCCTATCTATGGACAATTTCTTTTTGCTCTGCTGTCACATTGGCCATCATCGATGTCATTCTCAGCACATGGCTTTCTTCTTCCAAACAACCTAAACACTTGTCATTTCTCATTCTTCTGCTTTCATCTTGCTCACATTCCTTATAATTTCTTCTGCATGACCCCTTGTTGTCTTCTTTACCTTCTCTGAAGAGGGATAGCCAAATGGCACAACCCCATCACACAGAACCCAACAGAAACTCCCCAGGACATCTGTCACAACCAGGTTTCTTATACTCATCTTCCTCACCGACATCCCTATGATATTCTATGGATGGCTACATCTTCAGACAAGAGCTATTTTACTATCATTTTCCCCCGATGTAATGTCATAGGACAACTACGCTGACAGGCTGTCAATGGCAATTATTATAATAACAAATTCAGGAAGAATTATTTTGCAACTAAATTAAATACCTAAAGTATGAAGAGGTACAAGTGATGAATGCCTAAGAGCTGTCAAATCCCTGTAATTAGTATCCTATTCAGAGCTAAAGGAAAAGCCTGAGAAGCAGCACTGAATTACAGATTTCTTTTTTTATTGGGGAACTGAGGAGATGAAACATCACACAAGAATGACTGACACCTAGATTTCTGTGTGCATTCATTACTCAAAACTTCAAATAAACTTCTTGCAGATTTACTGACCACATTAGAAAACAACAGGAAGCTTTTAGTTCCATTTTAGTCAATCTGCAGAAAAATTCAAAGTAATAACAACGTATGATTCTGCTGAAACTAAATCTACTCTCTTTTTTCTTCATTTGCACTTCCCTTCCCCACATTTGAAGCATGAAGAAAAGGCTTTCAGCTAAGGCTTCAACATGTGTGCCCAAACATAGATGACAAATAATCCTCTCATCTAATGATTAGTAGACAAAGCTATCGTGCTTCTCCTGCTAAGATGGACTTAAAGCAGCATTTTCATCACAACTGTATATAACCTCTAAACAGTTCAGGACATCTGATCAAAACTAGAAGCAGACAGAACTCTCCATTTTACAATGAATTGTTAATCCCCAATGACAAGACCTTTATTCAAAACCGCACTTTTCCTTTTCCATAGAGGACTTGGAAAAATGTGGTTCAGAGGTTAGTTTTTACTGAAGGTGCAGTACAACAAGTAAATTAACAAGAAAGCTCCACTGGAAACGTCACCTCTACTTGGCAACATTTACTCCCATTTCACAATTAAGGCTGTGGAGCTGCACCACTGGGATGGAAGACTCCCCCCCGTAGGACTGGAGACATATGTCCATTAGATGCTTTTGACACCATGGAGAACCTGTGTCAAATGAAGATACTGTGAGTGACTGATTCTAGCTGCAGTTTGTCTCAAGTTCAGACTGTGTTTCTCCGCCCTGTTCCCAAGTGATGTTTCGGCAGCATCCCAAAGGCTTGCAAATTAGGCAAATACTTCTTGTTTAAGATGAAAGCACATTTAAAAAGAGAGGCTTGTAGCCTAGTCTTTGAGTGTCATCTTTGTTGTTGACCATTCTATGTAGAAGACAGTTTCAAACTGATCAGCAGATACGTGTACTGGCACACACAGTGTTAAGCACACTGAAAAATAAAGTATTTAGACAATTTTCACAATGATCTTCAGTCCATACAGACTGTCTGTCTAGCTAGAGTTGTGAGTTCCATACACCAGGAAGCAACTAAAGAAGTGTACTTAACTAAAACACTCTTAAAAGCATAGCTTTCATAATTAAGGTGTTATAAAGGAAACCAAAATCCTTCAGAGACAGAAATATCTAAAACTCCAGTGCTGATTGTCTGCCAATCAACTCTCATTAGCCGGATTTAAAGGCACAAGCTTCATACAAACTGATCGTTCCTTTAAAAGAAATGGTCACGTCAGTAATTTTTGCTGTACCCAGAGCTTTGACAGGTTAGAGAACAAGGTCCCCCACAGAGCCAAACCATGTGGAAGCACAGAGCCCATATGGCTGTGTCGCACAGCTCTTTCTCACTCACTACAGACAATACCCCCTCCTCTCATCTCTCTCAACAGGAAATTTCTGAGCTCAATTTTTCTAAGTTTTTCAGCTATACTCCATCACTAAGCAGAAAGAAACAATGTAAAACCTGTCATCTTCAGCCTTATTAGAAGTTTCTTCTACTCAAACAGCAAACTGATACGAGGACTCAAAAGATGTCATATTTTTAATGAAAATGTGGCCTTCTACAGAAAAATCATATTCTCTCTCATGCTCTTCTCCAGCTTTTTCAGGCTGTAGGCTTATTAGCATGAGTACTTCCCACAGCCTTTCATGACCTGCTCAAACTCTCAGTACGCATTATGGCCTCCACATACTAGGGCTGCATAATATTACTAACAGAATATGGAGGGGTAATTTACTGATAAATGACTGTAATTGAACACCATTACCAACCATGTTCTAACAGAAAAATACATTCTATATAATACAGAAATACCATATCAAATTTTAAGAACGGAATGAAGGCAGCAAGGCAGAGTTAACAACATCTATTAATTATAGATAGTCCAGGCAGACTCTTGCCTGGCTTGTTTTCAACTTTCATTAATGTAGAATCCAAAAGCTGTGTCACTGCATGCCATTTTCCCTGGGACTTTTCTATCTTTATCATTAGCAAGCTTTTCTCAAGCCCTTTCTGAATCTCCTCTGTTGCAGTATTACGTCCCCACCTATCCAGTAAGGACAAGAAGGAATATATGAGGGTTGCTCTGAATGTAATATGTCTGCTAGTTTGTTATGTTGGGCCACAAGATCAGAGATAGACGTTGATAGTATGGCAGTAGAGGTTGAACCTTCCCACCAATATTCCGTTCCATGTTGTTGCCGTGTGACAGATGGCAGCAGAGGGGCACTCTGACACAATGGTGTCTGGCATGGGAGTGCAGATGAAGAAAAGGGGTGGAATTGAATTCCTCTGTGCAGAAAAACTGGCACCCATTGACATTCATCGACACTTGCAGAACATCTCTAGAGACCAAACAGTGCATGTGAGCACAGTGAAAGCTGGACTGCATGGGTAACGTTTTCCTAGCAATGATGCTGTCATAGCAGCTGTGAAACAGTGGGTCACCTCCACCCGTGCAGATTTTGATGAGCATGGCATGCAGGCTCTTGTTCATCACTGGTGAAAATGCACAGTTAGTGGTGGTGCCTGTGTTGGAAAAGAGTGTTTTGTAGCTGAGCATTTGCTCTGTCAAACAGTGTTACTGTGCTCTTCATAGCTGTCGTAGCTTTCATGGAAATAAATAGGAAGCACTACTTTTGGAGCAACCTATGTTTATATATATATATTCGTTTATAAAGCCTTATACATTTGAAAGCTACTATTCCCTCTGTATGTTCTTTGTTGTGACAGTGCACGGCCACAAGTTTTCCAGAGCTCATATTCTCATTTTCACCCTCAAGGCTCTCTCTAATTGATCATTCTCTTTCTTCAAGTGTGATGCTCAATTCTGGATATTCTTTTGAAGTAGCAGTAAGCAGAGATGCTAACATCAAGCATCTTTATACAGAATACTTATATTATGGAGTATACTACCCTTGTTTCAATTGGCAGAAGTGAATATGCAACACATCTGCCTAATCTGAGATCACAGAATTGCAGGGGTTGGAAGGGACCTCTGGAGATCATCGAGTCCACACCTCTGCTAACACAGGTTCCCTGCAGCAGGTCACACAGACAGGCATCCAGGCAGGTTGTGAATTTCCCCAGAGAAGGAAACTTCACAACCTCTCTTGGCTGCCTGTTCTAGCGCTCCATCACCCTCACAGTAAAGAAGGTCTTAAGCATGTTTGTGTGGAACCCTGTGTTCCAATTTTTGGCCATCACTCCTTGTCCTATAGTTGCACAATACTGAGAAGATTGGATCATACACTGTGAAAAGCTAGATTAAAAAAGCTCTTATCCTCACACTTTAAAAGGACTCTGTCTCTCAACAAGTTGATTCACTCGCTAATGCTGCTTTTTTTATGTTCCCATTGGTTGTCACGTTATTGGGATGGAGTTATGCGTGTCTGATTTTTAAATACTCTGCTCAGTGCCTATTTTAAAAGGAAATCCATGGGAAACACCCGATTTAAAATGTTCCAATAGTCCTCAAAGAATCAGAACTGCTGCTGATTTGTCATTTTTATCTTCAGAAGATGAGGTGGGAAAGATGAGTAGGTTTAGCACTTCTAAGCAAAGCAGATTGTAGTAGAACATTACGGTAATAGCGGGAAGAGCAGTAATTGATCCAGAAGGAATGACAAAGAACAGAACAAACATCTCACGTAACCCAACTGCCTCAGAAAAAGATCAAGAGATTTAAAAGTATCAAAGTTATTACTGTAAAGAAGGAAAGCATTTCTGTTGCTCTATTCCTATCTCTTAGTCAGAGCTTCCTCTGGCTTTTTACATAATTTTCTACTGAACACAAACACGATTGCCTCATGGTGTCTGTACAGTGTGCCACACTCAGCGTCCCCTCACCAATGTGCCCAGTAGCTAGTATCTACTGGAATTTGAAGCCAAGGGTCATCCCTGTATTGAAATACCTCTTATTTTCCAAAACATCATCAGAACGTAAACAATAAATCAATGATAACCCCCAGCTGAAGACAATATTATACTTTATGGTCTAACTGTCTCCCTGTAAACTTTTCCCAAGAAATTATCTGCAGAGGGAATAGATATCTAAGTTACTCCAGCCTCCGGGTACTAGTGACCACCAAGTTCATTTATTCCTGCTATATTTTTTGGTATATTTTTCATAAGTGTTCCTCCATCGTGTTAACTCCCCCCTCTCCCTTGTTTGCTCAAGTTCACTATACAGATTAAAATGAGCCAAAGCTTTCAGAAAAACTCCAAAATCATTATGAGAATACATACTGACTTTTCGCTTTGGAGCAGAGGTATGGGTTTTTCTGTTTCTTGGGATTTTTAATGTTTGTTTTAGTCATTCGTCTTATCTGGATACAGAAGAACTATTCAATGTCTACCTATAAATTCTAACAAACCTGTGAATAATTCATGCAGTGGAGGAGACCAAATTACCACCTACCTTCACCTGTGGATGCCAAGGGATTAATAATCATTTATAAAGTCCCTTTTCTCTCATACTGCATTCCTGTAGCACTAAATAACACACTCGATCCACGAGGCTGTCAACTCCGACAAGCAAAACAGATGCATCACTGGAAGGTAGAATTCTTATCTAGATTAAAGAGAATGCATGAGGAGGCCGTTCTGTAGATCACCTCACCCCAGACTGAGGATGGCATCTCATTTCATAGCAAAAGAGCACACACTTACCTCAGAGCTTGGGCCCAAAAGTCTATATCTGCATTGGGGGGTGTGGGAGAAGGGGAGGACGTGAAAAATGAACAAACAAACATGCTGTGTCATGGAGTTGAATATAAGGTAAAAGCAAATTAGTGTTTTCTGTTTTGTTACCTGTAGGTAAAGTGGATCTGTCTAGTCCTGCTAAAATCGAACATATTTTGCTGCACAGCACAAGGAAGAACCAGCTCCTGCTGCCAAATCAGATCAATTCTTTTGTGCCTTAGGCAGATATCTGCTTTGTAAGCAAAGAGGAAAATTTATAGTCTGGTGGCCCTTCTGCTCCAAGTGTGGAGGCTCAATCCATGGAGCGTGACCCAAAGCACAAGGATCTTCTCTGGGTTTCTGTACTTTGCACTGTTTGTTCCAGCAAGCAGTACAAGCATTGCATTTAGCTCAGAGCTGCTCCCTTTTGCAGGCTCAGTGTTCAGAAGCTCACAGTCCTCCTGTGTGATGTTGGTGTCCCTCATTCCAGGATGGCAATGCTCCTGGGGTCTCCACACCTGGCCTCAAGCTCAGAGGCTGCCACCAAGGCCAGAAGGGACCATAGATCCTGCTCTCAGCCAGCTCTCCAAAACACCAGGTCCAGCTCAGCACTTGGTGCTGCTGCATCAGTTCCTCTTCCCTTATTCCATCTTTCCACTGTGCTAAGGGTTACTGGAACAAGATGATATCATATGACAGCCCCAATGACATTGGACAGCATAGCATGAGATTAATTTCACCTCAGCCTTCCACACATCCCTGAAACTAAGCTGCTTCCCACCAAGAGAACAGCCAAATGCTCCCCTCCAGGTGATCCCAAGCTGCATAGGCTGCTTGTCCAGGATTAGCAGTCAGACTCTTTGCAACCCCAAAGCCTCCCACAGCTAAGGCAGAACAAGGACGTTACCCAGGCATCAGCTGTGCAGGCCAAGAAGGGACTGCCACCATCTTGGAATCATAAAACATCTTAACTAAGAGCCCCCAAAAGCCGACACCAATGCAAGGTCTGAAGTGATGCTCATGAAGAACATGACACAAACCTGTTCCCTTCACATCAGTATGCTGTGAGAAGAGTCACAGGAGTTTTCTGTACTATTTGCAACCTCATTTCTCTTCCTGCTTGGAAGCTACATGATAGCTTGCTGCTATGCCTCTAGTGCTGAAACTCAAAGCTGTGAGCACTATTGCACTACTGCATGGTGTCCACCACTGGTAAAATGAATGGTATTTTCCTGGGGGTGGACAGAAAACAGACTGAAGCAAATTAAATCATTTACCAAATTTTTATTTCACTAACACTTGCTTCAAAAGAAACCAAAGTTTCTTTTGCAAACACACACACACACACAAACTTTCTCCCCCAACGTTACCATGAATAATTCAACTTAAATATTTATGATTTTAGTGGGTCAGTATTAAATTTAACTGCAAGCACTGAGAAAATGTCCACGTGTATGCAAGTTACAGTCCCAAGTTGAGTTCTTTGCCTGCTTATCAGCAAGCATATTCTCATTTGTCTTCAGGTTATGTTTACTTGTTAATTTTTTGAGTTTTTGTTGTTATTGCTTTGTTTACTAAACTATTTACATCCTATGGATAAAACATTCCCCAAATCCAAGATCAGATATTGAGAATATAAGGACTCGTTTCCAAACACTTGCAAGGTAAGCACCCAGCCTTTCACTTCTTATGGTCTCAAGCAGCAATCTCCAGTTTCAGTTAAGTGTTTCAATGAAAGCCAGAAAAGCTGTACAGCATAAAATTAATCTCTGAAAAGCTTAAAGCATCATACTACATCCAAGTAACACAACAAGCTTTCATTGCTGCTTAGGAATCATCAAAATTGTTTGGTACAATTGATCGATTACACAGTAATTTCTGTTGCCAGGACCAGGTGTGTATGATCTAAGTTATCCTAACACATGGTGGCAATTATAAGTTGTTTACAACCATACTTTCATGAGAAGGATATAGCCTGAATTTACAGTACTTCTCAAAAAGGTCAGAAGCAGCATGAACTGTGTTGGATTGAGTCTCCACATCTCCTTACCATCCCATTACACTGTTGCTCTGATTCTGTCAGTTGGTGTTGATTAGGTTTGTGGCTGGCACCATTTGATGCCAACTTCAAAGCAACTTCCCAATTCCATCACATTGCTGAAACTACCCAGCTGGAAGAAACTTACCAAGAATATACTGGGAACATTAAAGAATGAGGCCTTTAGTGCTTCCCCTTCCTGCAAATGGTATGAAGCAAATCAACTGTGAACGAAACTAGCAGCAGAAATTGGCATGAATTATGCAAGCTATCTCAGCTGAACATTTTTTCCCCCCTCATCATATCTCTGCTTTACCTAATGCAGGAAAATTCTTTTAGACAGCTGTTATTTCTTTTGGCTTCTTTTATACATCACCAGGAACACCTCCCACTGGGTTTCTCAGGAGATTGCTGAAATAACACAAGTAATAGAGCGCAAGCATTCTATCGTTAGTCATCCAGGATGAAGATCATTCTGGCTTTGACTATTCCTCTCCATGACTTCTTCCAGTGCATCAGAGCAGTCCTTTGTTTTTCTGTGAACATGCTCATCATTCCTCAGTTCCCATAGTACCTATGTGACAAGTTATTGCACTCAAAATCTTATTATGGGCGAAAGGGGAAAAGCTTCATTTAGGAAGCCATGAATTCATTGTTAGACTAATTAAAATCTTAACAGCCTAACTAAAATACAATAAACTGTTATTACATTTCAGTTACAATGATGTTAACATTCAGAGTACAAATTATCTAAATAATTCAATGCTCATCTCAGTAACAGTTATGGATTGCTACACAAAAACACTGTCTGGTGCTATGTTCTCAGTTATCCTGCTCCTTCAGCTCCCAAGTGTGACAGTAAGCCATCCTCGAGGGTAAGCTGTGGGGGCTGCAACAAGTTGTTAGCATCCTAACTCCTTTGCTAGGAGGAGCAGGATGTTCACGAAGGTTTCTTTGCCTTTTGCTGAGCATTATGTGGTTGCTGGTTTCTTCTTTCTCTCTAAGGGCCTATATTTAGGTACTTTTATACATTTTCTAACACAATTTTACTCCTTAATCTTTTATTGTTGACACAGAACACAATATTATATCCAGCCTCCAGTATATGCAGTTCTTCTTAAAGATGTTGGGTACCTGTCCCTTTTCTTCATTACCATTAAAACCGGTTTTGTCAAGCTCTTCAGGTTCTTTAACCAAGTACTGTTAAGTTGCTGATAGCTCTGAGGGCTCCAGAATCATCCTGTCACTTTTGTCATCTCCCTGTGCCTCTATGTCTCCGCATCACATCCAGTATGCTTTTCAGACACACGAGGACTACGTTCCTCCATGCTAAAGACAAATATTTCATTTTAATAACTAGTTGCTATAATTGTCAATATAAAATTATGGTCATTTCACATGCTTGTACAAAGCTAAGCAAGAGAGCAAATTAGGCAGTAGCCTCCTTATCATTAAAAACGTCTTGCAAACTAAACTAAAGCTGTATGCTGGCAAAGACAAATTCAAGTAAAGCCTGATGAGAATCAGTCCTGAGGTCTTACAAAGTGAGCAGCCTTGCAGAGCAAGTGGATTACACGGCTGTAATGGCCAGAGACCCCAGTCTTTCCAAAGCATAAAAACTCAAATCTTAGCATCATCAAGTCTTATATACAGTTGCAGCCATTGGAATATATTGTGCACTTCTATGTTGCTTCCAATCCCACAAGGCCAATTATATCACTTCACAAGGAAATACTTGGGAGCTAATTAAAAGATTTAAAAAAAAATAAAAATACAGATCCGGCTGTAAATGGATGTGAATGCAGAGTTCTTTAATTAACAACATTTGCTCCAGAGAACCATTGGTTTTGTTTTCTTTTTCTACAAACATGCATGAGATTGAAAAGTGACGGAGATCTTAAGTTTAGCAGTTGAAAATGGGGAAATTGTGCAGCTCCTCAGAACTGTTCTAGAAATAGTGAGGACAAGTTGGTTAGATGTACTCTACTCCTTGCTTTACATCTATTAGACTTACTACTAGTCAGCCAATTACTTGTTTTCTCTGCTGCTGGCTGGATTCACAGAGTTGGAAATTTTCTGATGCATTTCTCATTTGTGTTCATTATAATATTATAATACGGTTTCATCTACACGGGTTTTATCACCTTGTTGAGGTCTCATTTTACACAACTTTGCAGCCAAATTTCAGTCAAAGTTGTCATTGTTTGCGTTGAAATGCACCATGAAAGTATGAACTGCAGCTTTAGAGTACAAAAAAACCTAATGCCTCTTTTCAAGCATCCCCTCAACATCCCTCTCCAAGCACGAGTGGGAGGGGAAGCAGCTGGGCTGCTTTGCTCTCCTGAATACCCTGGTTCTTCCTGGACAATATCCAAACTCTGTAAATGACTTTCAGATTTTCCTCTTTTTTGCCTAGACTAACTGGCTTTCACAGAAAATAAGTATAGTGGATCCTGATCTACCAGGCTGTGAAAAAGCCAGTCAAGCCCTGAGAGCACAAGCCAAATGAGATAGCTTTTCTCCCCCATCTGTAATGTAGTTTAGAGAACCAGATGTTACCACCTTCTACCAGAGTCTCCAAGAAGGGAGACTCCACAACCTCTTTAGTGAACCTGAGCCAGTATTCAACCACCCTCAGAGTAAAAGTGTTTTCTTAAGGAACTAGGTAGAATTTTGCGTTTCAGTTCATGCTTTCTACCTTTCGTCCTGCACTGTTCGTGACTGGGAAGAGTCTGCCTCTCTCTCCTTTACTCCCTCCATCAGATATTTATACACATTGATGAGATCCCCTTGATCTTTCTCTTCCCCTGGCTGAACAACAGCAGTTCTCTCAGCCTCTCTTCATCTGAAAGATTCTCTAGTCCCTTAGCCAACTTTGTGGCCCTTTTCTGAGCTAGTTCCAATATATTCTTGTTTCCCTTCTCCTGGGTAGCTCAGCACCAGACATTACTCCAGATGCAGCCTTCCCAGTGCTGAGCAGAAAGAAGGTTCCCTTTCCTCTCCCTAATACTGTCCAGGACGCTGTTGACCTTCTTTGCCATGAGGATGAGGGGAAATGGCTTTAAACTGAAAGAGGGGAGATTTAGGCTAGAAGTTAGGAAGAAAATCTTTACTCAGAGAGCGGTGAGGCACTGACACAGGTTGCCCAAAGAAGCTGCAGATGCCCCATCCCTGGAAGCAATCAAAACCAGCTTGAATAGGCTTTGGGCAATCTGATCTGGTGAGTGGCAACTCTGTCCGTGGCAAGGGGGTTGGAGCTGGATGATCTTTAAGGTTCCTTCTGACCCAAGCTATTCTGTGATTCTATGAAAATAGTTTAATTAGGAGGAACTGTCAAAGATCATCTAGTCCAACCGCCTGATCTTTTCAGTCATACAACCATAGAACCATCAAATTTGGAGAAGACCTCTAAGGTCACCTAGTCCAACCCAACTTAAAGCATATTAACGAGGGCATCGCCCAAATGCCTTCTAAACATCAGCAGCCTCACTAGGAAGGTGACTGAGAACTGGCTGGCTGGCAGAGCTCAGAGGATTGGGCAGAGAGGAACCGTATGAAGTTCAACAAGGGCAAGAGCAGAGACCTACAATGGGGGAGGAATGAACTTCAACCTCAATCTGGGAAGCCCCGAGGGCTCATATTTCAGCCAGTAACTGCTCCAGTTGGTATGATTTCATCTGCACTGTGCTTAGCTCTGGTGCTTCAGGATCAAATGCAACAGCAGGCTGGCAAAATCCATTGTTGACAGAAGACAGAAAAGCAGGATTATTCATTTGAACATGCACTTCCATCCCTTCTTCACCCTGAGAGACTCCAAATACTTGCCAAGTAAATACTCTTTTCATTTTTATGCAAGCCTTCACTGATTCACAAGGGTGGAGGAGGAAAGTAATGAGGGAAACACATGTTGTAATACTAAAGAAAGTTCATTGTGTGAATAGCCCAGCTGGAAAAAAACAAAAAAAAAAACCAAAAAACACAGCAACCTTGTGAGACAGACAAGCTGTGCGGACTCTCCCACACACAGGCAACACTCACCCTTCAGGACTGCTTGCATCTAGGCTGCAATCCATCACATGCTATGTGGTCCTGATCCCACGGTGTGTGATTCACATGCGCAAAGCTCAACAGCAGTCCTTACTTTTGCAGTTTGAGAGAAAAAAAGTGTGCTTTCCCTGCACACTGGTTGTGCTGAGCCAGAGACAAATAAGGTGGAATATTTTAGACATTTTCCTGCTAATGAGTTACCATTTCCAAAGCAGACTCAGGCAGATGCAGCTATGAAAGTACTGTAATTCCATTCCATTGACCCGCAGCAGAAAGGAAGCAATGAATAAGACAGTTGCTTAACAGTGACCCAAGAAAGAAAGTTATGATTACCATTTGTCTTATTGCCTTGATGTCTTCCTTTTTTCTTTATACAAGGCAGCCTGAGCTGAAAGTAACATTCAAAGGAAGTATTTTAGTACAAGTTTTTCTTCCTTGTAGCTAAACATTGCCTACATAAAACAAATATGTTTCTGACCTACTGAGGCATGTGGCTATCCGAAGAGTATGTTTCGTCTCCCTCCAGTGGAATTCTGTCAAACGTATCACACTTTCCACCCACAAGTCCTCTGATCCGTCAGCTTCTTATGACATCCACAGTAGTCTAAAACACTTTGGCAAGAGTTGTCATTCCTCATCTCCCTCTTACAAACCCACTGGTTTGAGTAACATGGCATGAAACAGCTACAACACATCATCAACCCATTGGTACGCAACCAGTGGGCTGATCAAGGAAACCTCCCATTGTTTTAGTGTGCAGGGCCCTGCCGCATCTGCTGTTCACAATCACACACACCGCTTTTTCAATGCATCTGTCATCCATATTGGGGTTACAAGTTTTTCAGAGAATCTGCTCCACCTTTCAGGAATGGCAACCTCTGAGCACCAGCCAGCTAGTTGCACTCTGTCATGCCCTGCAGAGCTCCCATACTGATGTAGCTAAATCATGTTCCTATTCAGGAGTCATCACACAGAAACATTTCAGAGACAAGATCATTCTGGATTTCTGATTCATCTAGGATCCTGCCCAAATTCTTCAGATGATATATTTGAGGGAAGAAAGGCTTGGAAATGTCACTCAAGCAGTAGAAATGGAGGCACAAGTTCTGGAAAGTCCCATTCTCTAAATGAAGCTTAGATGGATGCATCTCTTTCTTTCAGCACCAATAGAACCACTGAACCACTGTTCTATCAAACATTTACCTTTGGATATTTTCTTAAAGCGGGTGGCTGCTTTGAACCATCTCTGGGCCAAGCTGCGCAAACCCTGGGTCTGTGCTAGATTACCTGAGCTAACATGTTCACAGTGAAGATTTTCCTACAGCCACATATTTCTCTTGCCACTATTTAAGCAAGACTGTTAAGGTACTGTTTGGTAATATTTTAACTGTTAAGACAGTTTCAGATGTACTCCTAAATAGGAGTGCTATATTTTGCATCAGTTTTGAATGTTTTCTCAGCTGCACTTCTCATACTTTTTAAAGTTCTCAATTTACCTGGAAACTAATCTGCTGAATTACTTCATCCTTTACAAAACTGTTGCATATATGCACCCCTTTAAGAATGTAAAACAGAAGTATTGACATAGCTGTATGTCTTGTGAATTCCACTTGTAAGTGCAATGCACTCAATATAACCAATTCTTTTTTTTTTCCCTTCCCATTATAACACGCAACTATCAGAAGAGCAGCTAGCACAAGGAGTAGAGGAGGGAACCTAACAGTTGCAGGCATGGTGCCAGAACAGTTATAAACCACCTTACATCTTTTAAATAAAGATATAAGGGGACTTATTTATTTGCATATAAAGATCTTAAGGGGACACCTAATGCATTAACCCAACAAGATATAAGAACTTGCAGAAGGTACAAATTCATATAAATGCAGTAGAGGATGCTTTTTGATTGGAGCTTTTTTGTTTGTTTGTTTGTTGTTGTTGTTTCTTAAGTGGGGCTAGAAAAAGCCCAGGAAAACACACACACAGTTGGTAAAACACCAGATTAGAAGCAGATCTTCTCCTGAAAAGAAATAACTCCTGAAAATGAGGCTTCTCCTCACTATTTATATAGCACCTAGCAAGCTGTCTCGATTGCAATGATGCCTGAGGTTGACAGGCAGTAACAACATCCAAAGCAACTGTGCAATTAACTTTAAAAGCCACTTATTCACTCCGTTTCAGGAGAAAGGTTTCCACATCAGGTCCTTGGCTTTTCTGCAAGACATTAAAGAACCAAAGACATCACCTAGATCCACACAACCCCTTCACTTATAATACTAGCAGACAAAGCACAGTGAACAGACACATCATTTTTGTATGTATTGATTTCTGTCATGTTTATTCAGGTTAGCAAATGCTTGTTTGCTGGAGTAAACTGCGTTTCTCATGTTCTAGCCTCTTTCTCCTTATTGCTTGTACAGGGACACTCTTGCACCCACTGGATACACCAGTTCACCATTCCAGCCTCCCCCCACCCCTGTATTTACCACCTGGCCCAGCAGCTCAGCTGCTCCTGCTCTTAACCAGCTTATATTTGGATTTTGTTTCTTTCAGGCTTTTTGCTTCAATTCTTGTACCTAACGCTTTCTTGCTCTTTAGCTAGCAGCTATCAGGTGTTGTGTGACAGATCCATTAGCAGCCTCCATCATCTTTGACCTACAACAGCTGCTATACCTAGCCCCGGTCACTGGCACTCTAGAGAGCTGCTGTCTAGATGTAGTGCTTCTTTTGAAGGTCTAAGCCATTACAAAGGCAACAATTCCTCCTATACGCTGCCTTCCCTCATGGCTGTACATCAGATACCTTGAGACATGCTCCGAGGTTGGGAAGTCTCAGAAAGGAGTCTTCATGCCCCCTTCTACTAATGGTAAAAATGAGATAGAGAAGGACCTTCTGCAGAAAAAAATAAAAACACACGTAGAGCAAGTGGACAAACCCTGGCAATACCCACACAGGTAAAATGAGCTTAGAGAAAAGTTTGTTTGTCAGATTAATCACTGCAAGGGACAATATGATTTTACTGACATTTTCATACTGCAATCAGGTTTTTTTTTTTTGGTATAGTCACCCACGTATTCCAACAGCTGTGCTAGCATGCCCTGGGTAATAGATTTCAGATTCTCCAGTTTCTTTATATCTTCTATGTTTAGACTTGTTATTTAAACCTCTTGATCTAACTATTGGCACGATGCAATTATCATCTGCATTTTGTAACTGATCAGCATCTTCCAATTAGAGACAATGGCTTCTGAGTAAGATTAGTTGACTGGAACCTTTTTGAGCCAGTCAGCAATACTCACTAGGGAAAAAAAGCTCTATAATTTCTAATTTTATGTTATTGACCTGAAAATGCAAGAGATGAAATACTGCTGGAAAACTTCCTCGAGATTATGTCAATATACACTGGGCACACTAATACAACGATATTTAAGAAACCAGACAACGAATGACAGACACTTTTCAAGATGTGCCTGGACTTTGGAATGACTTGTTACGATTTCCCTATTATTTGCACCAATTGAAAGGCTTATCTTTCTCCCCTAGAAGTTAGTTCTAAGGTTTAACAGGAAAATTCATCCTGGCCTGAGCAACAGTTCACTGAATAGTTTCTCTAAGTGTCCAGACCTATCTGACTTCATAATCACAAAGGGAACCGCACGTATGAGCACTAAGATCTGCATTTTTGGCAGCTTTCCCCACACTGCAGTTTGTTCCAGACATAGCTTCAGAACAGAGATCAGTCAAAACAGCCTCTGGGCTTTGCTGCCATCAGCACATGTGGCCGACAGACTGTGACAAGATCAGAGTGACACCACACCAGTGGAAGCTGTGGCATGTGGGGAGAGGCAGCAGCCTTCAGCTTTCAGCACGCTCTGAGCCCAGGTCAGCCAGGAACCCCAGCTTCGTTCAGAGGCCGTGCACTGCTGTCACCTGCTGAGCTGCATTTTGCATCTCAGAGAGATCTTCCAGCTTCCCATGTTGCTTACAGGCAGGCTGCACCTACAATTTTGCAAGGCAAAGTATTACCTGGCAAAAAAAGGCAACTACAGGTAGAAGCTATTTCAAGATGCTTTTATGCCACTGATTTCTCCCCATATAAAATTCTACCAGAGAATCATTCCTAGCTCAAATGAAAATTATATCACTTTGCTATTGTTTTAGATTAAGATTATTCAAATGGGGATTAAACTAGAATTATATGAAGAACCCTCTATTTGCAAGCCCAGCATACATACAGTACCTGGAGAGTGCCAGTGAAATTTAACAGCATCACCTTTCCCAACAAGGCAGGGAGCCTTCAGAAAAACTGCAGGAAATCTGCAATACCTTGTTATTGATAGTTCGCATTCGATGCTGTTGATTATTAACGCCCTTGTTTCACCTCCTACTCATGCAACAGAACGTGCTGCTAGCCAGCTTACAGGCTGTAACTTCATCTACAAGCACGCCAGGCAGCCTGATACCACAGCCCGGGGCTGGCTCCAGCCCCCACACCAGCACCGGCTGTCAGTCTGCCTGGGCAGGCCGGCCTCCCTCAGACCCATGCCCTGAGACCACTGGGGTTGGGAACGCGCTCAACAATCAGTCACACTCAAGCAGCAACACAAAAACAAGGAGAACATTGAGCCTGTTGGTTTTCTGCTGCCTCTTTCCCACACCCTGACTCTGCCATTTAAACTTGTGTTACTCTTGCCTTTGGTGGTACTACAGAAGTCTTCATGACAAGAGCTGCAGCCCATGCTAGGGCCTACCCTGTTGCAAAATGCAGGAATATGCTGCAAAACACTGCCATGAGATCATCCACCACGACCTCTTCCTGATGCTTTCATGCTGCAGCGTCACTCCTGTGAGAGGCCAAACACCCTCCTGTTTTGGGAGTATCGCTGCGCTCAGGGACAGTAATTTTGGAAGGTCTGTCCTTCTTTGACATGTGAGGACTCAGGAAATGGAAACAGAGCTGACATGGCTGACTCTCAGGGACAACACATCATATTAATGATAGCAAATAGATTTTGGAACAGGCATTTAAGCTATTAAAATAATGCTTTTTCTGTGTGCATTTAAACAGCAAATACAATAAATGCACCTGTATCTAGTCATAAACAAGCAGTAAATTAGAAAGCAGTTTCAGAATCTAGATGAAAAACCATGAGGTCAACCTCATGGTAATTAAGCACCAGACAGCAAGATTCGCAACAGCAGCATCAATTTTATCTCAAAAAAGAGAAAATTCTCTCTCCTGTTACCCAGTTACCACGGAATCAGCCACACGAGAGTGAGTTCTCATGTCACACTTGATGCTTCATAGCTATTCCTTCTCTGAAATTTCTACATAGCCATCCTGATCACCCCATAAGAGCACTGATGCACAAGAATTTACCATGTGGCAAGATCTGGCACTTGAACTGCTATTTCCATTCTGGCCTCAAGTCCATCAACCTTCTGTGCCATATTTTCTGCTTGTTTCACTCAGTTTCCAAATATAATTAAGATGCCAAAGGTGTGGAGTGGAGAGGAATGCTTTTCCAAGACATTCTCTTTCCCAGGAAGACCACGCTGCTGGATATGGAGAATCTGAGCAGTTGCTCAGACTGAACCAAGACAGCTTCCTTGATGATTACATGACAGCACAGGATTTCAAATAAACAAGTGCTGGAAGTGAATAAATAATTCAGTAGGATAGATGGCAAGTGTACAATTCAGCTACGATTTATTTAAATAAAAAAAATCAAAAGCTCCCTGGAGATTAAAGGGAAATTTTTTTGGAGGACAGTTATGCTACCTGCAAATTCACACTTTTAAAGTATTGCACTGTTGCCATGGATATCACCCATGGGGTCCACCATATCCTATACATGAGCAATAGCATACTCTATTCCCTTGCGTTCCTAGCAGACCATTCTGCTACGCTTTAGGAGAGATTACTGTTACAGGTTCAGGCCTACACAAATCAAACTAATAGATTTGTTTCTTTGGTAGGGAAGAAGATTTTAAATCAAACTCAGAGGTAGCAGGCTTATGTTCAAACCCAACGTCTATGCAGACAATGCATTATCTGTGGACACTTCTGTCCCCTAAAGTGCTTTTCTACAATTTCCAGTGAGCTTTAACAGCTTCTTCATGGAGAATAAATCTGACTCATCAACACATGCTTAGCTTTTCTGCCACTGACTCTGAGAAGAATGAGAATTTCTACAGGGGTTCAGAATTTCCCACAGAAGCTTCCTTTTCCCCCTATTTCATGGTCTTGTTTCCGTCTCCTTTCTCATTGCACTTAGTACAAGCCCCAGCATTTCCTGGCCAGATTCACTTGCGTATAACAACATGAAACCTGAAAAACTACCATACCAATGATGTTTGTTTACTTTTAGACCCAGAACAGCTTTCAGTCCTTTAAAGAATTGCAAATGTATTGAATATTTTCAAATTCTAAGAGAGAGAAATTAATTCCTGCCAGCTTAACTAGCTGAGTTTAACTCTGCAGACGTTTATTGCTGAAGCACATGCTCCATTTCCTTATTTCAGTAATTACTGGTCTCCCTAGAAGAAAGATTTAAGACCAGACATGCCAGTGACAGTTAATTTGTACCTGCTCTTTGTCAAGAAGCAGCAGCAAATTCTCTGTATTTATCCCATTGAGATCATTTTACCAAGCATATCTTTTAATTCTTGAGTGAATATGAACACAAGACCTAACTTCGCGACTTACAATTTCAGACTGAACGCGTCTAATACAAACAGGAGGACAGTGCCAGACAGGCGATCCATCTCACCCACAATGCCCATTCCTACCTCAATACTCTCACTGCTTCCCACTGACTGGTTTGAGCAGACAAGTGACTGCAGTGCAGGCCTTTAACCCAGCTGAAAGGTAACAGCCCCCAGGAGCGAGCATAATTCGTCTGGGGTAGATTCATCTGTCAGATCCCTGACAGCAAATAAGATATAGAGTTGGATTTGCTGCACAGTGGAAGCGAGCAGCCAGACCAGCTTCTTTCAAAAGCCAGCCTTTGTGCAGTTGAGTTATAACTAGAGCTTCTTGTTGAGCCAAGTGACCAAACAGAGGGAAGTTCAACAGGGTGTTGTGGCAGGGGCTTGAGGTTTGGCCAGAGAAATACAAGCAGTGACTTGCAACAGAAGGCATTAAAACGGGGTAGTGGTAAATGAAGCAGTCAGATCGGCAAGACTATGGACCTGAGGTTACTTGCTTTTTTGGCTGTGATAGGGAAGGTGGTACAATAAGAGGTATGAAAGAAAGGTGGGCAGAGCAGGAGGATGAAATAGTCCACAGCAAGCTGGTTAGCTACAGGGAGAGAGAACAGTTCATTTGGGTCTACACAGTTGAGATGAAGTAAAAGCATCGGAGACAAGATTCAAGTCCTGAGCAATCCCATGGAGTCGATCGTAATTGTGCTTGACAAAGACGTGAGCAGTGACAGCATCCTCCCTTTGTTATCACGTGAGGCTGTAGGACTTCTTTTGGGTGAGGTAGTGTTCAGCATTTCCCATCACTATTCTCCATAAGTAGCTCATCTAGAGCAGCAAATTCCTAGTTTTGAACTCGGAGCTATTCTGACAGCACAAGTGCCGTATTTTAGCTTCCAGGTACAGGCCTTCCAACACTTCCACCTTGGTTGGAAGCCTCTGATTCACTTCACGGTCAATAGAAACATTCAACGTTACCTACCCACTGTTTAGCACAGGCACAACTTCAGTTTTCTGATATATATTCATTTTCATTCCTTGCCAATTTGACTTTTCACTGAGCTTTAACTACAGGCAGCAGCCTCTTGCAGATTCCCTGTTCTGTGATTTACTCATCTGCATTCAAGCATAGTGACTGTGGCTGAACTAACCCATAAGTGCTTCAATGACTCCCCTAACGTTTCACTCAGACAGAAGCCTCACCCTTCTTTGTGTTGTACCAGAAATGGTTACTCCAATATTTGAGCTCACTGCTATAGACAATATGAAAGAGCAACCCTGTGCAAATGAGCTCCCTTGGCAGGGTTCCCTTCGACACTACTTCAACACGGGGCAAGAAAATCAGACAACTAGTAGAAAGAAGCATCTGCTGCTCTTTCTTTCAATGTCAAAGCAATTTATTGGAAGTAAGGTAACCTACAAATAGGAAGGTCTGCTGCTCTGCAAGTGCCAGCTCTCCTCACATGCCCCCGCAGCTGTACTTCACTACAAATGCACTCATTTTTCAAGCACTAGTTTAATGAAGAGTCTTGAGAGAGCAGTATTTTCCTCCCTAGTTCAAGCTGTTGGTTAATCCAGTCCAGTAACTTCATTGCCACAGCAGCCAGGTCTCCCCACTGCAAAGAAGGGCAGGGGGGCAACAGGTTTGCTACCTGAGGCCAGTCAGCCCGCACACGCACAATGCTGGGTTCCCAGCTGCAGCCTAGCAGTGCCACACCCAGCAGCCTGCCCTTTCTATTAAACACTTCCCTCACATAAAATTCATAGCCTAATAAAGGCTTAAGATGCTCACCTGGAAGATCTCCTCCCTCAGGTCCATGCCCTGCTCACTGCAGCCTTCTCTGCAGGCCCACAGCAGACACCACTCCGCACACAGCTTCCCTTCCCCATTACCTGCCCACGGAGAGCAGGAACACTGCCAGGACCCCTCATTAGGGCCCGGTTTTCGTCCTCAGAGCCATCAGAGAGCTGAAGCAGGTCAGCTGTGTTTGTAACAGCACACACAGCTGGAGGCCAGACAGATCTCATTAGGCTTCTGTGAATTCACTTTTGAAATTGGAAATCAAGCTCAAGCAGCTGCAGAAATGTATCTTTGGCAAGTCTGAGTAAACTCTCAATTTACCCAGCACTTGGAAGAATCCTCCTTGACACTGTGAATGACTCCTTAGAGGCCTGACCAGTGGGAATACTCTATTATTCAAAAATGGGCCTGGATGCTTGTTTTCCAGATTCTTCCAGGCTGCCGATCCTAGCCCAGCTAACTACAGGTTGATCAATGTCCCTTTCACTGAGGTGCAGGGGTGTAGGAGTAGGGCATTAAAGCAGGAATGGGCAAGCACAGCATGTGCCTATTTAGCTTTATATCCAGAAAGGACACATCCCTGCATGCTTTTAAGAAAGCTCAGATATTCCTTCCAAAGGCATTTCTGAACATGAGGTAAGAAATACTCTGCCCTTTTCAGCACCGACTGATGAGCTCATGTATGCTGAGCTGCAGAGTACAGCAGATACAGCAGAAGGACATCCCCAGTCCCTTCTGACACAGTACTAATGTGCTGTCTGTGGCATCTCCCATCTTCCCCTTCCCTCAGCCATCACAGAACAAGGCAGGATGCCTCTCACGTGTAATTGCTTTCCTTAACAACTGCAACTTCCTCTTCAAATTCAGAACAATTTCATCTCTTACCTTTCTCCAGCCTTTTGAGATTTCTGCTGTGCCCTTCATATGAGGCTGATCAGTGACTTCATGCCAACAAGATTTAACAGCTTTAGAATTCACACTTCATATGCAGTTTCTCTAACTCCTTTATTAATTTTGGAAACTGTTTTTAATCATTTCTATTAACGTAGCACCTTTATTCAAACATGTTAAAGGCTGCTCCTTAATACTGCACTTCCTCAAGCAGCTTAGAACCGAAGACAGGACTAAGGATTTTCCTAGCCAAAACTGAATACGGTAAACAGGAAAGAGGAGATGCATAGAAAAATCATGTGGCAATCAGCAAGTTTGTTTCATTAAAATATCACATTTAGAGCAGTAATAAAGTACCAAATAAACTGTGGTTTTTTTTTTAAACGTATCTTCAGCTAAATGGTTTTTGATCCAAGCACGTGCATGTTTCCAGGCATAACTGAACCTTTTCCCCCCCTTTCCTGTTCCCACATCTGCACAAAAGGCAGCAGAAATTGGATGCGTCTGGTCAGCCATATCTAGCTTGGCATCTGCATCCTTGGTTACACATCCATCGTTACCCTAACTTCTACTTGTCATATAGTTGATCAGCCAGCACGACATGATATTCGAGAAAATACTGCTTCCCTAAAAATGCCTATTTGAATTTAATGGTAACTGTTTTATATCCCAGGGGTATTATCAGTGCTGCAGTTGGATTTCTACAATTAATTAGTTCATCGTCTGCCCTTGATGATTACATGGCACTTCTCCATGGCAACATTGATTTATGGAGCTTAGTTCCAAAACGAGAAGAAACCCACAAACCATCAGATTTCAAATTATCTGGCAACAACAGCCATGAGAGCGCGCAGGCTGCAAATTTTAAGAGACATTAGCTGTTTGCCTAACTTCTGCTGTGCTTCAGCAATTGGCAGCTTGCACTGACCAGTGCTTAGCTGGCCCTCTTCTAGGGGGCATGTGTTGACTCATTTCAAGCATGCTAGAAAAACAGCTGAAATGAATGGCATGGGCTTTGTAACAACCCAGGTTCCATCCTCATTTAAACAGACCTGGGCTGCTGTGGAGGCACCATTTATTCCTCATCATGTTAAAACAGGATCTGTTTGTTTTTAAGCTTTCCCCGTTGCCTGGTTTAATCACGCCTCTGACACCTCCTACTCTGTAATAACAAGAAACAGCAGCACCTATGCCTTAGATTGTTTTCTATATTGAAAGATCCCAAGACATTCTGTACATACTGTGAAATGCATTCAAGACATCTAATAACTCACCCAGCAATGAAATACTGACACCTCCGAGCTGTGAAACTCCTGCTTATCAGCAGAGGCTAAAACAGCCACAAAACATTAAGTGACACAGCAGAATCTGGCAGAACTACCACTACTCCACCTGAGCTGGAAAAAATTTTTCATATCGAAAGTTTTAAGTTGCCAGTGCCTTCTCATTCTCCAATGAACCAAGGACATACTGCTATTTTGTAAGACGACAAAACCCCAGGAAAGTCAACAAGTAAAATGAGAATGCTTAATGGAGAGTAAAACAAACACACAACAAAAAAAGCTGAATGCCAAAACAGTCTTAAATCCCCACCTCCAAACCCTTGTTCCACCTCCACAGCACAGGGATGCTTCAACACAGGAATTAGTAACACCTGCTCAGTCTGCTCTAGGAGCAGCGAGGGAAACCTTGCTTTCTCCCCATCGAGGTAACTTAACAAGGGTTGTGAATTTTCTCTTACCTAGCAAACACCTTATTTGTGTGAAACATCTCTACCAGGATTACAAAGTAGTCCTTGGCCTTGTGGCTCCTCTGACGTTGCACTTTCCATCACAGACCCCACGCGTCTCTCATTGCAGGGCAGAGACCAGAGGTGATCATTCAGAAGACATGAGCAGAACCTGGTGGCCTTGTGGCAGTGCAAGGAGCCAAAGGCCACCAGATTCAGAAGGAACTCAAACCACAGCAGCGCATCGACATAGCCAGCCCCCCTGTCCCTGAAACCTACAGGTCTGGGCAGTGCTAGATAACCACTGCTCTTCACTGTATCTACCTATACTGTGCAAAATGCTAGCAAGGCTGAGAGGGAAAGCTCATCTGGTCCCCCAAGTTACAGTACAATAGGGTTTTGGTTTGTCGCATTCTAGTTAACTCTTATCTAAAGTCTATTCTAACTATTAGTTTCACGTCTCTGTTGTTGGTAAACGCAAATTATTTACTTCAGACAAAAATAATCAGGCTATTAAAAACAGCACAAGTCACATGAGCGACAAATCACCCTTGTGCACACCACAAAAGCACCAGGTAGGAGGAAACTGGCAATTTACATCGCCAGCAGCACCCGGCTTAAATGTGAGGTGCTCTGTTCAACCAGCAGCTTACCAGCCACTGACACTTGGTAGTGCCCAAGTAGCTCAGGGCACCAATCGCTAGGATTTCAAGTGCAATAGAAGACTTCTCTACAGGACTTGCTGGCCACTCTGATGGAATTCATTTCATCGTAATTTCTCAGTGTTCATCTTATGCATCCTCCTTCAAAAAAAAATATAGCATTTCAAGTAGTTAAAGCCAGGTTAATTATTCTGCCAGCCGCTGGGAACACATACAATGCCACCACATGTGGCAAAGGAACCACACGCTGTTTCCCATGTGGCCAAATGGAAGAAAAAAGCAACTCTTTACATTTTAATAAGCAACACCACTAGCTTAAATATGGATGTTGGGTATGAGATTTGATGGGGGTATTTGGTCAGATTTGAAAACTTATACAAGAAGCACTCAGGACAGAGAAGGGGAGGAAGGCTCAGGAGCTACTTATCTCTTCAGGTGGTTACGTCCAACAGCTGGGCCTCACCAGCAAAGAGCTTAACTTTTTTAATCCAGTGCAGCAAAGGGTAAGGCAGAAATAGAGATGTTGCATTTAAGATGCACTGAGAGGATAACGATGACTCCAGGAAAGAAAACTTCAAACTGACAACAAATTCATCACAAGAATAAATAGTATTGATTTACCAAATACACCCGTACACTGGAAATCAGGAGATCCCTAGCCAGCAGGGCTATCAGATGTTCAGTCTTTCAGTCACAGCAGTGGGCACTAAACCACAGCTTTGCAGATCAAAAAGTGTCAGCCTGTTAAAGCGAATATAAGAGCAACGAGACGTGACATCAGAGAATTTTTTTTATAGCATGAAATATCCTTCCAGTGTTATATTAAAGTTCTTAAGTACTCCATATGTCCCAGCAGATTTCTGTGGGACATTGTACACATACCCACCTCACTCAGTCAAAAGTTTCAGAGTTCATGCATTTATTAAAACATGGAAGCAGTTCACCCTCTAGGCTTTTCCTCAGCCTACTCTCTAAAATAGAAGATGAAAGCATGTGAACTCTCTGGCATATGTGGTCACTACTTACATTTTCCTACAGTTACAATAAGGAAGGAGTAGACAAATATTCAAAGTTGTGGTAAGCACTCTGTAAGACTTGAGGTACAAAGTGCAACATTCATTAAATCTAAAACAAAAGGTTCCCTGTGTCCTCCAATTTCATTTACAGCTTAGGTAATTCAGCAGCTTTAATGTGCTACTGTCAAGTCAGACAGCATTTTACCCTGGGCTCATAAACATCACCTAAGTGATTTTCTAATAGAAGCCTGCGTAGTCATTAGGATATTTAAACACAATATATAACTGTCATCGTTCACCATTCACATTCATAAGCTTATGTGCACTGTCAGCTTTAGGCAGCCTTAGTAAAGTCTGGTAACTACAATTTTTCACTGTTTCCATTTCAAATGTGGTAGAAGTTCCTATGTCAGATTGTACTGTGCTGCTAACCCTAAGCAGCAAACAGCCCTTTGGAACTTTCTCTTTCCTTTTAGGTCAAGACCTCGGTGCCAGGGAAGGTTATGGAAGTATCCATAGATATCTGGAGTGCGATCACACAGCACGTACAGGACAACGGCAGAGCAGGCCCAGCCAGCACGGGTTCATGAAAGGCAGGTCCCACTTGACCAACTTCATCTCCTTCAATGACTTGAGTGACACAGCTGGTGGATGAGAGAAAGGCTGGGGACGTAGCCCATCTGGACTTTAGTAAAGTCCTTGACTCTGTCTCCCACAGTATTCTCCTGGGGAAGCTGGCAGCCCATGGCCTGGACAGACTCTTTGCTGGTTAAAAAAGTGGCTGGAGGGCTGGGCCCGGACAGTAGTAATGAATGGGTTAAATCCAGCTGGCAGCCGGTCACAAGTGGTGTTCCTCAGGGGTCAGTATTGGAGCCGGTCCTATTTAATATCTTTATTGATGACCTGGATGAGGGAAGTGAGTGCACCCTCAGTAAGTTTGCAGATGACACCAAGTTGAGAGGAGGTGTTGCTCTGCCTGAGGGTAGGGAGGCCCTTCCGAGGGATCTGGACAGGCTGGATCACTGGGCTGAGAACAATGGGATGAAGTTCAGCAACTTTGATCACAACAACCCCATGCAGTGCTACAGGCTTGTGGTAGAGTGGCTGGAAGACTGTGCCAAGGAAAAGGATCTAGGCGCTAGTCAACAGATATTAGGAAAAACTTATTCTCCAAGAGAGTGGTCAGGCACTGGAACAGGCTGCCCAGGGAGGTGGTGGAGTCACTGTCCCTGGAGGTGTTCAAGATACATTTAGATGTGGACATGGTTTAGTGGACAATAGATGGAGTAGATGGACAGCTGGACTAGATGACCTTAGAGGTCTTTCCCAACCTTAATGATTCTAAGGGTGCAGAAAAGCCTTGGTTTCAGGAACTGCAGAATGAATTAATAGCTAATGGAAAAAAAAAAAAACAGTTTAAAGTTACACAGTTCTGAAGGAGACCCTACCATCCC
>WBMW01001463.1:497228-537662 GCA_013396635.1 Penelope pileata | reverse complement strand
CTTTTTTTTTTTTTTTTTTTTTTTTTTTTTAATTCTTTCTGAAGCCAACAGTTCACAAACCGTTATTAAACTCCATCATGCTGCTACCTGGGATTGTTTTCTTTGAGGAGGGGGAGGAGAAAATGAGGTGGAGCCTGCATGTGTACCACATTGTTTCTAATTTTATTTTTATTTTTAATATTAGACATATCACACATGAAGAGTTGTTCTTCATCCTGACAAATAGCAAGCCATATCTTCTCAATCATAACCCTTGGCCCTCAGTACGACCTTTTTCCTTCCTTGTAGCCAGCACACTCATTCTGAGTGGTCCATTGATTCAGAGGGCAAAATCCATCTATATTTTAATCCAAAACAGAAAACATTGAATTCTTCCTACAGAGAAGGACACTTGCAGGACAGCAGATGGAATTCACTACATCAGGCTGCTGTACCTTCTAAATGCCTTCCTCTCCTGGCTCTGAGCACAACAGTCAGGCAGATGCCAGGATTCAGCTGTACACGCCTATGTAGTTAGGGACACCTTCCTGGAAACTGAAGATGCTAGTCCTGTAGGAAGTGTTAGTTACACATCAATTACTCAATAAAAGCCAAGTGATAAAGGCAAATGACCAGTAAGATTCCTAAGTCAGTATCATTACTACAAGTTAGTCTTTGTCACATACAGAACCGTAACAGAATGTGATAAATCACTGAAGTGATTCCAGCCTCATACAGAATTTAATAGAGAAACCATGAGCAATAGTTTGACCGCATCATTGCTTTTTTATTTTTATTTTTTTATTTTTTAAATGAAAACGTTTAAGCTAGAGCAGGTATGTGGAGGTGATTAAGTAGTTGTATTAAAGACACTATGAAAGTCAGCTCATCTCAAGCTGCACCTACCGTAATGGTCTGGTTTGAAGGTAACTTTTGATTCATTACCATGGCAGTGAAGAGTGAACCACACACCTATAATGTGACAGCAAGAAAACGACAAACCCACAGCGTGAAGAAACACACAAAGCAAGTTTTCCACTTAATATGAGACATGATGTTATAAATCAAGGTCAAAATTTAGTGATGACTACCTATCTTAACTATACGCATAGCACACATGTATTAAACAAAGTACATAGCAGGATTCAATAACTTGATCCATATCTTCAGAAAATACGTGAACTGAGATGAAGCAGAGAGAATGGGCTGGCTCTATGGAGAGGTATGGGGGGGTCCTGGTGAGTAGAAACTTGAGTATGAGCCAGCTGCATGCCTTGGCATCAACGAAGGCTAAGTGCCCACTGGGCAGTGTTAGTAAGAGTGTAGCCAACAGGTTAAGAGAAACTATTCCTTCCTCTTTGGTATTTGTGAAGTCTCATGATATGCTGTGTAGTCTTAGCCCTCCCAGTACAAAAGGGAGGTTACCCAACTGGAGTGATTCCCAGGGAGACCCACAGAGGTCAGGGGCTGGAGCATGCTATGCACAGGGAACAGCCAAGGGCCTGAGGCCGTTCAGATGAAGGCCAGAGGGGTGTGGGTGTTACAGCAAAGACTGAGCTGAGCTGTTTTCAGAGTTGGCTTTGCATTGTGCAAGAGGCAACAGAGAAGATACAAGTGAAATTATCATTAGATTGAAGAAGGAATTTTTTCACTCTGATAGCAGTCAAACACCGGAACAGTTTGTACATGACTTGTAAAACTGCCATCCTTGAAATTGCTTTAAGTTCTACCAGACAAGTCTGATGCAACTCTGATGCCTGCCTTGCCTCAAGATGACCTCAAGAGGAGAGTTGGACTAGACTATCACTGGATATTGCTCCCAATCTAAATTATTCATGTAATTTTAAAACCTGTGAACCTGGTCATTAGGAGGGTTTCTTCATTTCAATTATTTCAGATTCTATAAATGACTTTATGACAAGAAGTGCTATTACAGTATTAAAACATTCTCCTCACCTGTTCATGGCAGCATTTCTTTCATTCTTCAAGCTGGAACTTCCAGCAACCATTCTCTTCCAGCAACATTTTGTAGTAACAAAACAATCTTTAAAGCTTCCATTGAATTTAGTTACAGAGATCCAAGAGACTAAATCTGCAGACTAACCGCACAAAGGCTGCTGCGATATTTTCAGCTGCTGAAAGCACCCCCAATCTGATGCAAAAGACTTCTTTTTTTCCTAAGTTCACCCTCGCATCCTAAAGTGCATGTCAGACAGAAACAAATGGAGCAAAGTGGCACTATCAACAGATGTATGATTAAGAAGGCATCTATTCTCTGACTAGACTATTACTTTTATCAAAAATTCACTGAAGTCTCAGAAGAATGTCCAACTTATTACAAAACGCCACAGCTGAATACATGAGTCATCTTGTAGCCAACTGTACAAATCAAAAACCACTCAACAGTTATGCCAGAATCACAGACCTACTGACGGTTATTAGTATTGACCACTTACCTGGCTGTAAACCATCAGCTTTCTTTAACCGTACAGTCCTACTGGAAAGACAATTCTGTCCTGTTATTTACTGTTTCAACTGAATATGAGAATAATATTACAGGTAGAGCAGTTAGCCATATGTGTTGACTTAATATTTTATGTACAAAAAGCATTTCAATAATAGCAAAGCAAGTCACAGAAGGAAAAGATGCTTTTGATAGCATCTTGTCTATACCACAGATAGAAGTTCAGGGTGGAAGATGAAATAATTATTAATGCACTTAAGTATGCAGATTTGACAATGTATTACGTTTAAGCTGAATTCCATCTTTTTCTCTCTCAACCAATTTACTTCAGACAGTGACTTTCTGGAATTCCAGCCTTGCACAAGTGCTTGCTGTAAGCCTGTATAAATATCCAGAAGTTTTCACTCATCGGAGCTTAAACAGGTGTGTGCTTATTCTAATGAGGTCAACATGCAGGAAGAAAAAATAAAAGGCTCTCATACTCTTATTTTATGAGGACACTCAGTAATTAAAACAATTATTTGAAATGTTTCAAGAAAGAAAGAAGAGAGTCTGAATGTATTATAATGATTTACTGATACTAATCAGAGTGGCATATAAGCTCTTTAATAGAACTGAAGCAATCCTGAGAGAGCAAGTGCTATCCAGTTGAACAGTCCTCAGCAATCACTACCCTTTAGCCTAACTTCTTTACTCCAGTAAAGAACAGCAGCACCTCAGGTGATATCCTCAAATTGGGCTTCTGACACTTGCGTGGAAGCTCACATCAGATTCCTATTTGGTCAATTTTGTGGGTTCCCCCCTTTTCCATCGGCACAAAATATTACAATACCTTCAGAAAATATCAAGTATGCAATTAAGTCCAAATGAATTGTTCTCCCAAAGTGAATATGTGGGTTGTCATGCACCTGATCAAGAATCAGTGATTAACATCCTCACACACTTAGATGTATGCAACAAATATAACTGTTAAATGCACAGATGTATAGGAGAATATAGAGCTCAGTAAACGGAATTCCGGCTCAAAGTTTAGTTTTCATGAACTACTATATGCCTCCTGTTGAAGAAAAATGTTGAGGGGACATCTCATTTAGGTATCTAACACCACTGATACTCAGAAGTGGTACTGCCAGAAAAAAGTCACAAGCTTTACCCATACAACCAGAGATGAAGAAACATAACATGCCAACAAATTGGCTGTATTTAATATCTTAATCTTAAAGCTAAAAAAAAGTATGAAGATCTTCTATTTCATACGTTTTTATTCAAACCAGAATCCAAATACAAACATTTGAATATGTACAAAAATAAAAAGACATTTTCTAGATCCTAAAAAAGCAGATCAAACTCACTTCTAGGTGTGTGCAATCTTTTCTGTGCAAAATCCTAACTAGCATATACTCTTATCTTCAGAGAATTCTATGCAAAATCCCCTCCCCACAACATCTAGCCACACTCAAGCCTGTAGGCAGTATTTCAGAAGACTTAATACTCTAAATGTCCCTGAACAGATTACAAGAAAATCCTCTCAAAGATAATAAACGCAGTAACATATTTCCCTGGCTACTTTATGGTGAAGTACATGCTAATGGACAGCTTGCAATTCAGGTATCCTGTAGGTCTCCCCTCTCCCCTCCCCGCCTCCCAACACGTAACTTGAGTAACACAGGCAGGCTATATTTTTCTTTAAGATACTCTTACATATTTAATATTTTTTCAAATAAAATTAAAATTTTGATGCTAACATCCTTCCTCCCCACCAGTTTCAAACTATTCAAAACAAAATATTTGCAAATAAACAGTAGAAGAACGAGCTATGAACCCCTTTATAATTTGTCAACATAATAGAAATTTAAGCTACTCATCATCACATTGAGCTAATTAATTTAAGCATTACCACAACAGAAGTTTTGAACCACCCTGTAACATATTCAAAATATTTTTGTACCAAGTTTTACTCAGCAATATTGGTCTAATTATCAGAAGCAAACTGAGACTGGAAAAAAGTATTTGGAGATGCACAAAACCTTATTCAGGTCTCAAATACAGCAAGTTTCAAAGTTAAAAACTGTTGCTCAGAATTCAAATGAACACACTCATTAGTCCCTAAGAAAAGAGAAAATTTTCAGTGGTTCAAAAGAGAGCTCCCAACAAACAGTATCTTTCCCAACATTTTGCTTTACCACTCCTTCACCTGTCAACTTAAGCTACAACATACACAAGGGCTGCTCTGAAAGCAATGCCTCTTTATGATGTTGGTCCATGATGTCAGAGGCGGATGTTGGTGGGATGGCAGCAGATGTTGAACCTTCCCACCAATATCCCATTCCATTTTGCTGCCGTGCGACAGATGGCAGCAGAGGGGCACTGATCAAATGGCATCTGACATGGGAGTGTATCTGAAGAAAAGGTGTGGAACTGAATTCCTCCATGCAGAAAAAATGGCACCCACTGACAATCACTGACATTTGCTAACGTTTATGAAGATCAGACAGTGAATGTGAGCACAGTGAAGGTAGGGTGGTGCGTTTCAGGTGTAGCAACAGCAACACGAGACAAACCACATTCTGCATTGTCATGCACACCTCAAAATAAGTATCTTGATCAGCTCATCCATGAGTCAGCTAATGGTGGTGACTACGTTGAAAAAGTGTTTTGTAGCTGAGAATTTGCTCTATCAAATATTGTCATTGTACTCTTTGTATCTGTTGTAGTTTGCATGGAAATAGGTGGCATTATTTTTGGAGCAACCGATGTAAAAACAAGTTACTTAGCAAGAAAACAGTGAATGTCTCTTCTTCACCTAGAACATAAGCATCTAAGCCATCAGCATTTAGCTGCTACCTGTAACAAATTGGATGTATTTACCTAACCCTATCGTAAATACTGAAGTCACTAGCTTTACAATAAATTGAGATGAATAGAAGTTTCATAAAAGCATTCTGCTGGCAGCACATTTAACTTTACCAACTTTCAATTCTATTGCCTCTACAGTGTTGAATTTTCCCTGTCTCAAAAATTCAAACATGCTTGTAAGAAAAACCAATATCACAGAAGTAATGTTTAATTTGTTACAGCAGTTAGCTCAGAAAGAAATAGCCATACTTAACATTTGTCTTAAGGTCATCTGACTGAAAGGTATCCTGTGCAAGTTTCTCCAAGAAATTTCAGTCAGATCTTAATTCTTTCTGTCTTGAGATGCTTGAAGAAGTCCCATTTTGGCATTAATGGAGTATATACACTTTTTTTTTTTTAATTGCAGAATATTTATTTTACTCTGAAAGGAAATATACTTTTCTAAGAAGATCCTGAGTAAGTTTTTCAACCATCATCCACACTGATAAGATTCTGGAGCACAGGAAGTTCCACACCAACATGCGGAAGAACTTCTTCACAGTGCGGGTGACGGAGCACTGGCACAGGCTGCCCAGGGAGGTTGTGGAGTCTCCTTCCCTGGAGATGTTCAAGACCCATCTGGACACCTACCTGTGCCACCTGATGCAGGGAACCTGCTCTGGCAGGGGGGTTGGACTCGATCTCTTGAGGTCCCTTCCAACCCCTGCAATTCTGTGATTCTGTGATTATCTTGAATATTGTTAGCACGGATAACATCAGGACATTCCACAGTTATTTCACAGTACTGGCTAAAATAAAAGACAGTGCTGAAAACTTCTTGAAGGCTACTGAAGTTTTTCTTCTCTTGCTAAGATGTAAAAATGTATCATGGCAGTAGTTTCACTACAAAGAGCATTGAATGTATTTATTGCAAAGCAAGAGGAGGCTGCCACACTTAACAGAAAAAAAGGCTAAATATTAATTTGTACTTCAGATGCGCTTATACATCAGACACCTTCAGATAGTTTTATCTGTCTACTAATTTATGTCCTGCAGCTAGATCTCATATAGATCTACTCTGAAACTATAGCCAGGAAGGTACATCAATTCACAGCCAAGATTCAAACGAAAGGGAAAAAGCTTCTGACATAAGGAAGCTACATCTGCTTTTATACAAGGTGAGGAGACGCTCAACGTGTTATGAAAGTTAATCAGCACTTAAGAGGTAGTCTAGTTGCTCATTTGACTGAGACATAGAGGTAGCAGAGAAGTCAGTTGCCAAAGCCAGTCAAAATGGTAATTATCCCAAGTTTTCTAAAATGCATGAAGAACTGATTCACAGCCTGAGACTACTCATGTCACCAGAGATTCAGTTCCCTTGATAACATTTACTAACTTTTACATAGGTACAGTAATTTTAAAATATCAATTTACAGAGAAAACACTCCCAATGGAATGATATACAACCAAGGCAGCAGCCCAAACACATTTTGTTGTCTGTCAACCAATTGTTCTGTAATTTATACTTCTTAAGGCTATGAAGGATAATAAAGCCAGATGGCTCTCCCCTCTTTTGGCAGGTTGATATTGTAGTATAACTACTAAAACAAATACATACCAAGTGCTAAAGCAAGTCAAGTCACAAATGCCATAGGGTTTACCTGTACAAAGTTGCCATGCAATTTCTTCCCACAGGAAAACAAGACCAATTATTTTGGAGGTGGAAGCCAACAAGATATATTGGTCATATAGTCAGTAAGTAGGAAAAACCTCACATCTTAAAGTTCGTATATGTAATCATACATAATGCTCCCTTGGATTGATGTAGACTCGTCCAGGTCCTGAGCTTTGAGGGTGTCTGCTGCTCCAATTTTTGTAGTATGTTTGCTGATAAGCAGGGTACATATGCTGAAGATGCTGTTGTTCCTGTAGTTCTTCAGCCTCGCAGATCAGTTGCCTTTCATTCACAGCTTTCTAAGCACACACAAGAAGTAATCAGTTTCATAGTTCATGTATAGAACACACAGTTCTCATTATTGGTAGAGGTCTAATAAAAATGAAAAAGTCTATATTCTCCAATAATAATTCTACAAATCCAAAAGGATGAATTTAACTCCAGCTACTAAAACTGTTAGATGACAAAAATGTTAACCATTTGATCTCAAAACTTCTGTTTCAAAGGAAATGAGAATTTGTAACTCTTATCTAAAATGCAAAACTACAAAATAATCTGTCTAGCACTCCTGTGCTTGTTTTTTTCCCCTCTACCCAAACAACAACTTTAAAGTTCTAGTGTTTATGCATTTGAATTGGTCAGCAAAATTAGGAGGTATAGAATACTGAAGTCATATCGACTCATTCCACTGAGTGGATACCAAGCCCACACAATCAACAGTTATTGACTAGGATGGACAAACACGTTTTTCATAAGACATCCTCATACACTTATTTTAAGACACATGATTGAAATCAAGGCTTTAAGAATTAAAGCCATCTTATTATTTACCATGTGCTGCAAGTTTCCAGCATCTTTCTCTCCATACTGGCTTTGCAAAGCAAAGTGTTCTTTCTGAAAAAAGAAAAGTTACAGTGGAAGCAAATCAAAATTCAACACTGGAGAACAGATTTATTGTACACAAAAACATACTCATCACAGGATGCATTCTGTGTTGCCAAGTGTCTTAACTGACCACCTTTTAAAATAATTCTTACAAGCTAATCTCCAGTGGGAAGTAAAATGCCATTGTCAATTTAGAAAGGTTATTTTAACATACTTCACTTTGACTGTAGTTAAATATAAGCATGGTAAAGAGATTAAGAAGCTTTATTTTATGACATTGATTTTAGACAAGTTAAAATCAAGAAATATGGTAGAAGTTAACACAGTCACATGGATAAATGCTGAGCTTGATACTGCACAGAAGTATCTAACAGAAAATGAATTTAACTGTATACTCTAAAAGTGGAAGAGAATCACGTTTGTTTCTCAATTTGACAAAATTAAATAGAGCCCTTCCTTCTGAAAAACCACAAATTTCTAGTGGCAATCCCAAACAAAAGAAAGTACTTTTTGCCTTGTTAAAGTAGCACAGATATCACTCATCTATTCAAGTATGTTTTGCTGACTAGTTTTTCCTATTGACAGTCCATGCTGCCTAGATCTTGTGCTATGATTTTGTTCTGCAAAGCCTAAAACTTGTCCCTCTAAGTATCTCCAAAACATTTCAGAGCTCTAAGGAACAATAACTATATGCACATCATAAATGATGTTCTACTCACAGCACAGAACAAGAGCAATTTTCCCAGTTAGCATAGCATCTTATTTCACTACTCTTCTATCACCAAACTCATTTCTACAGCTTTATTTATTTATTTATTTTGGGTCTTCAAAGGGCAGAGAACAGATTTTTCCATTTCATATAATAGTTCTTCACTTGGTAGGAGAACACCTGTCCTTCAATACACCTCTCAGAATGGCCAACTGTTTCTTTCTTTCAGTCATTATTCACATTCCTTCAAATACCAATCATGACAAACGATGCTGAAGTGTCCCATGTAACTTCTGATGTTCTCAGTGTTTACAGGGGAAATTTGCTCCAATCTCAGAAAACAGGCTGAGAAATTCAGAAGCTACTAAAGTCAATAACATTTTTATTTGAACAATTCAACACATAGATCCAACAGGAGACAAAGCACCTACATTTTGCTCAGGTTTCATTCACCCCAGCAGGGTCTTTCACCCCAGCAGGGACTTTCTACTACTTGGCTCATGGTTCAGCAGCAGCATTTCTTAATCAAGTTCTTCCATCCCTACCAAAACTCAAACCTTATTTTGCAAAGCTCAAGTTGTCCAATCCATTCCAATTCTGCAGTCATTTTCTTTCTAATGAAAAAAAAATCAACCTCTGGGGTTGTTTTGGGAAAGATAGAAATTGTGTCTTCCAGCAGTCTTGTTACGTTGCTTAAAGACAAAAAGTAAAGGGAGATTTCTTCATAGTAACCTGTAACTAAGTATAGGCAGCTTTCTATGACTAGTTACCAAATTTATTCAGAAAACTGAAAACTCTGCACCTTAAGGCTACTTGTTTTGGCTAAAGTCTGTCACTAGCCAATTTCACAGCTTTGCCATTGCTTTGCCATCAACAACCTCAAGGGGACCAAGCAGGCAAAAAGCTGAAGAAACATTTGAGAATGAGCTCTGGTTTCTCTTGGCTATACCTCAAACTGTGGCTTGAGGTTATGTAGTCACTGGTTTGAAAGGTGAAACTTTATGGAGAAGCAGAGCACAATCTTAATAGTTATAAGATTACATCACCAAATGGAAGATAGACAGCTGATGAGGATATGATGCCTGTGACAGTCTCCACAGGGCAATGGCAACTGCACTGTATTGAGAGCAACAGCAACATGAAAAATCATCTATCAAGGCTAAAAAATAACTATCATATTAAGTAGAACTAATTTCTATAACGGGACTCATTTCAGAACAAAGCACAAAGAGGCTATACTGGGTACACATTGCCTGCATATTTTTAAGTCGCAAGGAACTCCATTCTTTAAGCAACTATGGTTTTAAATTATCAGAAGTGGTGGTGAGTATCTAAATGTTGCTCTATTTTCTTTTTCCTCTGAACTTCAGGTTTACAAGACAACCTGTACTGACCAGTTACAAGGATCATAACATATATTTGCATCTTTACAAATAAAGGTAACTTTTCCATAACTAAAAATACTTTCTCTAATGCAAAAAGCTTCCCTACAGTTGAACCAGCTCACTGTTAGTGGGACTATTTTTGGTCCCAATAATTTCATCTGTTATTTAAGCCTTTTTGAGAAGTAGCACTTCACTAAAAATAACAAATTTAGTAATTTTACGGTTACACTAGTGCCTAATGCCACTGTGGGGAGAAAGTAGAACGGTTATAGCTATATCTGTCCACTCTGGACCTTCAGGCAAAAAAGGCATTACAAAGCAGAAATTCTTCTTGAAGTTTGAGCAAGTAGTAGCTTAAAACCTTGTTCTACTGAAAAAAAGTTCTCCTGAACACTAAATGCAATGCCTGAAAATTCTATTGGTTAAATCTTTAATGCAAACATTTTTTTTTTTTAATTTTCCAATTCAGAAATTACTGCTTCAAAGTACAGCTACTAACAATTATTCCAGCTGCATTTTAAACAGAAAAGCTAAAAGTTTTTTAGTTCTACATCCAACGCTTGCTTTAAGCAACACAGAGGACAGAGTCAAGCACTGCGCTAGGCCATTCCTCCCATGTAATAAGATGAACCAAAATCTTTATGTCAAGTGTACTCCAACACATTATGAACAAGAAAAAACGTGGAAATATGCAGCACCAGCATAGAACCATGTAGCAGAGGAATAGCTTGTAATCATTGATTATAATCTCTACACTAACTGGACATTTATACTATACTGGAGCAAAGAAAATGACCTCAGGAAACAGATGTGCAAGCATGGCTAGCCACATGCAGACGGAGACATATTTGACTGCTTTAGGACAAAAATAGCATGGAATTGATTCAGAGCACAAAATGTTTAACTATACAACTTCAGTTACTGCTACTAGCTACAAGTGATGTCTCACAGCTACCTTGATTCAAACATCAAGTGTAGAGGTCATTTCTATTAATATCTCTAAAGAACTGTTGAAGAACAACCAAATATTCAAGTTGACAGTCAAAAGTGAGAAGAAATGTTCTTTCACTTAAAGCTTCAGAATTAGAATATCAACTTATTCCAATGCCATAAATCTTCATGAATCTAATGTCTTGTTTGATTATTTTATATTGCATCAAACTCAAGAATTAAGTGTTGCTTTTCTCCTTCTCTCTACTTCTTGATCTATCGGAAAATGAAAAAATAAGAACTATCAGGCCCAAACAACAGTTAAGTCACTGAAGAGGCAAACAAATTTGTATATATTTAACTAGCACCATAATAGTCAACTACTGGAAATACCCATGAAAACATTAAGAACTAACAGAACTCTCAAACATTTCAAAATTAACATTAATTTGTTTGCTTTGAGTTTAATAAGATGTTTCTTATCCTGCCCATTTCAAAAGTAGACATTTAATATATGTGTTATCCCTGTAAGAATTTTTTCATTTGTGGAAAATCTAATTACACTGAGCAGAAACAAACCCTAACAGAGGAACCAAATAATTGTATGAACAGGAGTATGGTAAGAGTTCTTGTCCAGTTCCACGAGTTAGCTCACTTATTCATTCATATTCCAAACAGCTTTCAGAACTACTAAATAAACCATACTAGTTATGTGTACACATTCAATTTCAGATGTATTGGCTTAAGTTTTGGGAAGCAGAATTACCTTTTTCCTAAAAATACAAATGAACACTAATTTACTTAAAAGTTGATAATATAACCACATCATTCTTAGAGAAAAGAGCTATACAATATACTTATTAATGTCTGCCACTTAACACAGAAGAGTCAAGACCTCCCTTTCCTCCCAAAATTGGTTTGTTATCATTATGGAGTAATTTAGTTACTGAAATGAACTACTTCCAGACATATTTTATCATGAACCATCCGAGTTAACGCCAATTGCAATCCCATGTATGACTTCACATTAAAGATACACTATGGCATCATCGCTCCTTATTAAGTTCTTTCAAACTATTTAACTTTCAAGCTAATCTGCAAATGCATGGCAAAACAAGCTGGAAAATCATTTCCACCTCCATTCTTCTAGCCATTCTTTTCCGCTGTCTTCACAGACCTATTTTTCCAAACTTCTGTCAAGTTTCCTGCCTTATAATCCCAATAAAAAGTCTTGCCTCCCACCCCTGCAAGTCATACTGCTTTACTACAACTCCTAGAACAGTTCTTAGATCAATTCAGATCATGATTTTCTGCTTACCAGAAGACACAGTGCTCTTTCATATCTGAATTAAGAAAATGAATTAATCACAGTACAAGACATGAGGAATAAAACCACTGACATTACCAAATACTTAAGTTGTGAGAGGAGGAAAAAAACTCTACCTGCTCTACAACTTCTACTAACCATGGATTTAGACATGATTTAGACAAACACTAGAAAACAAGAACAGCAAGTTCTGCTGAGTTCATGTACTCAATTTAGATCAGTGACAGAGGAAATAGTCTCAAACGGCACGAAAACACAACACCCTTGCTAAAGAAGGGAGTTCCACATGTTACCGCCATGGAGGAAGATGCAACTCAAGATCATCAGCTTCTATCAAAGTAAACTGGTGCTCATCCACCCAGTGTTAAGATATAAAAGTACACTGTACATCTGGTGCTTTATGCTTTGCTACGTATACTAGCTTGGATTGGTATTATGTATTTCTGTGTTTCACAGGAGCACTGAATTTTACTAACCACTCTCCTTCTCAGTCCTTGCAAAGACTAAACCAATTACCTCACCGACATCTTCATCTTGCATTTTTCCTCATCCTTTCTAATTCAGAAATCCCATTATAAAGATGTCCTATCCAATCCTGACAACATCCAGCAGTTCTTATTTATAGGAATACATCCCATACAGCATAACATTGCCTTCATACATTTGAAGTCCATTAATAAAAGACTTGGTGCCTAATTCCAGCCTCTGTCAGTTTAATATTTTTCTCTTAAAGATCCTTCATTAATACAGATGAGTTTATCTACACACCTCTTGTGTTTTCTTCTAATCAATCTTGTTTGCCTAAACAGCTCTTCAGTCTAAAGTAAATAATAATGCTTCTTTTTCCATCAAGGTAAACAAATTCCAACCTGCATTAAGATCATTAGGAAAAGAACTAGAAGAGTGCAAAAGACTCATGATCTATAAATGAATAAATATTACGCTACTTAAGACTACTGAGAATAGGTTTCTTTTTTAAATTTAATCCAGAAATATTATCACTCAATGAAGAGCATTACATAGTTTTATGTTTTTAGTTGTGCTATCACAAGTTCATAATAATTTCCCCCAGTTTTGAGAAGGAATACTTCTATTGTCCTTAAAGGGCTTTACGCCATTTGTCAGGATAGTTGGCTACGTACATTACATATTCTTAGAAATTTCAAGTCAACTCTATTCCTGAGAAGGCTGTCTTCTCTACTGAACTGCATTTTGTTTTTATTTCTGTTGCTACAAAAAAGTCCAAGTAATTTCTTAGTGTTTCAAGAACTCGAGTATTCACACATCACATCATACAAAATCACAGGTGAAGTATTTTTAATCTTTCCTTTGGAAAGGCTTGTCAGCTCAGACATAGCTCCATTCATTTCACAGTGGCAAAGAGCTCCTGCCTCAGGTACGTATTTTAGGTTTTGGTTCTTAGCAAAATGTTCAAATAAAAGTGAATTACACAGCCGTTTTTTTTTCATACTATTTAATATCCTTTTGGTTTGGGCTTCTCCCTCTCTTAGGGCCAACCATGTTTTCTGAATTCTTATGCAAGTCAAAGGAATATATAAATTAGTATTCACAAATATCGGTATAGAAAAAATATTATGACTATTTGGCTATTTCTACATACACGTAGAGCTGTTGGAGTGGGTCCAGAGGAGGGCCACGAACATGATCAGAGGGCTGGAGCACCTCCCCAACAAGGACAGGCTGAGAGAGTTAGGACTCTTCAGCCTGCAGAAGAGAAGGCTGCGGGGGGACCTGATAGCAGCCTTCCAGTACCTGAAGGGGCCTACAGGAAAGCTGGGGAGGGGCTTTTTACAAGGATAGATAATGACAGGACAAGGGGTAATGGTTATAAGCTGGAAGAGGGTAGATTTAGACTAGATATAAGGAGGAAATTCTTCACTGTGAGGATGGTGAGACACTGGAACAGGTTGCCCAGAGAAGTTGTGGATGCCCCCTCCCTGGAAGTATTCAGAGCCAGGCTGGATGGGGCTTTGGGCAGCCTGGTCTAGTGGGAGGTGTCCTTGCCCATGGCAGGGGGGTTGGAACAAGATGATCTCTAAGGCCCCTTCCAACCTGAATCATTCTATGATTCTATGATTGTTTAACATTAGCACATAAACATCAACTATGCATAAAGCTTCCAAGTTTGAAAGAGTAACTTATAAAAACATTTGTTTTCTAGTATTTTCAAATGTGTACAGTTTTCCGCCTCATTCTAATACCCAGCTACTCAGATGCAGCTAAAATCTAGGTCAAGATTGACTATTAGGACACAAACAGGATAATTTTGGCTTATTCAGTCACATTTGAAACACTTTACATGACCCAAAATCTACTGGGCTCGACTTGAGCAATATCTGTAGAGAATTAAAAAAAATTGCACATGATGTATGCCAACAGAATTAGCTTAAATTGAACCAATGCTCAGCTATTGTATGTAGAAGACACCACTTAAGTTCATTCTCCTTTAACATTACTTTGCACCTTTGTGCAGCCTATGGTTTCTGCTCAGATTTAATGCGGTCATCTGTTGCTTTTGTCAATGCAGCAACACTTTACCTGCTGTTCCTTTCAGTATACTTCAGTATATATTTCAGGAAACTTACACCTGAATATATTTGTAAAGAGGCTCACCAGCATGCTTCTTATTTCTGTCCATACACTGTAGCTCAAAGAGTATTTGGAACAAATTACACAGTTAGGATAGACTCTTAGTCAAACAGGACTGGCAACAGACTAACATGCCTCTTTCTCCTCTCCACAGCTATTTAAGTGTTGGCTTATTAAACCAAAACAATAGATTTACTTTTTGACTAAAGGTAGTATTTTGACACTTATGTCTATTAGATTAAGCAGAAGCACTTGCCTCAAGCACAATAGACAGTACACAATTATGAGTAGTAGCATTAACAGCTTGGAAAATAGCCTCCAGCTCCAGCTGTTTTCAGTTTTACAGAATTCCACATAAGGGAAACAAAACAGGTATGCTAACAATGTTATGCTAACATCTACTGTTTAAGTAAAGCATAGTTAACATCTAGCTTCAAAGAGAATTAGATTTCTCTCCTCCCTTTCCTGAAACAACTTACTTATCCAGCTTGAGGGAAATGAATATTCAATTCAGTCTGTTTATAGTATTTTCTTTATTTATAAAATGTATTTGGATTAAACATTTTGTACTTTGTTCAAAGATTGCAATCAACTTCTGTTTTTCTTAGTTCTTAAATATTCACTAAGAGCATCCACAGCAAGCAAAACCAGAGAGAATTCAAAGATAGCAGACAGCTCTTAAGAGGAAAGCAACACAAGCTATGTTTCATGATCATCCTTGTTCAGGATAAAGAACTGCATTTCTTTCTGTTGTCCCTTTGTCATTTGGCAACACTAAAAATGCACAAATAACTTAAAATAGTCCATATCTGATTCAGTAAACAAGACAATCTTTTACCATAATTCTTCAAGCACAGGACTGTATTAACAGAAGTATGATCCATCAGTACTGCAGTCACTAACTAGGGCAATGTCAGAAGAGTTAGCACAAGGTGTCCAACCTGAACAACAAAAAGCACTGTTTCATTTGTGTCATTTTAAATGTCACACCACTAAGACCAGAAGATGAAAACCTACTACACTTTTTGCCAATTAATTTTCTGTACCTTCATAACAATATAGACAGGCTTCTAATAATAATGGTAGGTTTTGCTTTCCTACTTCATTCAGTAAGAAAATGAGCAACTGTTACTCAATGTATAATTTGTAATATTCTTTCTATGCATCACTTGCAATACAGAACAAACTTTTATTGGCAGCTCATATTTGGTGAGCTTTAGTAGCTAGCAACCACTCACAGATTTTCTTCAAGAGTGTGTTCAGTGCTATCAAGAACACCCATAACTAAGACTTTCACGTCAGACTAGAAAAAACTACAGGCCAATCTTGTTTGTATAGCATCACTAAAAATTCAAGTATTAGTCACAGAGTTAATATAGAATCTTTCGTTACTGATAGAAAGTACATTCATGAAAAAATATCAAGTTAGAAGCTAGATAATTGCAGACACTTAAGTGATTTAGTGATCCTTGCTGAGAATCAAAAAAACGTGCTCTGGTAAATTAATGACACCAAAGCCAAAACCAAAGTATTCCAACCACTCAAACCATAACAGCTTACAAGAATAGCAAGTGTTACCAGCAAAGATCATGATGCTGAAGTACCTCGTTAAGTTCACTAAATATATCTGCTCCCCATATGAAAAGCTTTTTATCAAGCTGTATTCTCAATCACCACAGAACTTCAATTATAACTTCTACTTCAATGGTAACAAAGTCTATCAAACACTATCAGAGATACAAAAAGGAACTATTCATCAGTGCCTACACCTTTATGGACCACATTAACACCAAGATACAGATATTGCATAGGTAGAGAAACCTTTTGATTGTGAATTAACAACTACAAGTCTTTACACCTTATGAGAAAGGCAAAACCAGACTAAAGCAATGCAGTGAAGTTAACACTTCCTACCTCAATTTATGTATAATCCCTTGCTCACCTGAATCATAGTTTCTTTCTGTGGTACAGAGAATGCTCTCTCCTCGTGTGAAGATGGTTTATGAGTGGGCGGAAGATCAATCCTGTATTAGAAAAGATCAAAGTATGACATGATGACATACCATATTTGTAAGTACAACCGAACGGTCAGAAAAGCCTTCTAACTGATAAAACACAAAACCTCTGTTAGGAGCTTTCTCAGTGAAAGCAAAAGGTTATCCAAGAACTGAAATGTCTAAGACTTCATAAAAATATGCTTCAGCTACAAAATGTAATGGAAAGAAACATGAAAACAGTTATTCCTAACAATGTTAGGATTGTAATCTAATCTGTAATCTGTAGGAAAACATCTGACACCTTCCCAGATCAAGAGATTCAGGCACTTTAAGTCACTTTCTGCTAAATGCCTTATTTTATTCAAGTCCTCATTAAGCATACAAAGATGATGAACACTCATTTCCCATTCAGTTTAAACTTTAACTGTATACAACACGTGAAGAGAATTGCACTTACAAGTATTCAAAGCCACTGTCATTTTTTAACACGTGCTCCAAACCAGGTCTACACATCTGCTACGCTGACGAAACCGTTTTAGAATTTGTTTTGGTTCTGCTTGAGCACGTCATATGCTTAAAACACTAAACCACACATCTGTACCAGAAACTTGAAGCAAACAATGTGCCAGAAAGCACATCAAGACAGTCATTTCAGAGCATATTTATCTGTGGATGCTTGCTCCATTTCACACACACAGCTGCATAAATCCTAGCAGACCTTGACTTCTGCAAAGCACAGCCAGTTTACTCTCATACTTGAAATATGGTTATGATGAACTAGCAGTCTTACGTCCACGGCATTTCAACATGGACTTCTCTCCACTTTCAGTTCAAACAACAAGCAATTAAAAAATAGAAGAAAAACACAAAACTAAGATGAAGAATATATAAATATGCAATACTTTTGAAGTCATTCTTACTTTCCTCACCTTTTTCAAAATTGCAAGTGGATTTTTACATATGATTACCCAGAAAACACAGCCCTAGAATTATGACCACTGTACAGCCTTAACTGCAGCTCAGACATTTGAATTCCTATATAGAATACAGATTTTCCTACACATTTTATCCAATTTAAAAAAATCCAATACATACTTACACTTTGTCAAGATAGGACGGCCTTTTTTTCCTTGGGGTCAGCAGCACTGTCACAAAGATGGTAATGATAAAAAGAGCAAGGACTGCTCCAATCACAGCCCCTGCTACAGCAACAGAAGATGTCTGCTTAAATGGCATATCTGCAATGTGATAGCATAGATTACACCTTTCAGAAGTTCACATACTTTCAATACTCAAGCTATTTCAGTGTTGCTGACGAACGTCTCTTCTTTTCGTCACACAGAAAGCCTCTTCCTGTACTAGCACTCTTGTGATCCTTGTTCCTGTCGCCCATTTCAAAAATTGGTGGAATTAAGAAAGCTCATAAGTCATTAATCAACTCAAGTATTTCATTAACTACTTTTAATAAATACTAGCTATATGCTCTAATTTTCAATTTCAAGGCAAGATGACGTTATAGAACACAAGCTTTGCATTTACATAAGCAAATGCAAATAAGGCGTAAATTCAAAAAAACCTAGAAAACTACAAAATTATTGGCAATCCTTAAAGTCACTAAGTCTGCATAAAAGCAAAAGTGAAACTTAGAATAAAGGAAATAAGATGAACTATGAGGAACAACAAATAGTGCAAACTTGCTGTTACTTGGCTCATACTTAAAGCAACTCCTAAGATTACCTACCATCTCTAGCACTTAAAGCTATGAGAAAGTCATTTTTAGAAGTAAACTTTACCAAGGCTGAAGAGTGAAGAACAGTCTTTTTTTTTTTTTTTTTAAAGCATTTTTCATTCAACCCTAGCATCAATGTTTCAAAATTGCCAACAACATTTCAAACTTGCATCAGGCTTATCAAAGTCACACAATAGGAATAATTCACATCAGCTTCACTAAAATTGATATTTGTAAAACACTAGTAGCATACAGAAACAACTGTTCGGATCTATATCAATTACTAAAACAAAAGTAACAGCAAAGGAGTTGAAGTTAACGCAGCTCTACATTTGTAACATATTTCTAACACAGTGTACTTCAGTTATTTCCCTTCAGAAATATTCATACACTTTCTCTGAACACCACACAACCCTCCTCCATTTAGTCTCCTAGCTGAGGAAGTTTTAGGAACCCTTTCAACTACAATAATCCACTTAAACGTCCAAGAACAAAACAACTATACAAGCTGTTTTATCAATTACTCTCAGTTCAAATGCCATTTTGATTTTATGTCGGACTAAATCATTCCATTTCTCATCACCCAGTTCAAAAACAAAAAGCGTATGAAAGACCTGGCAACAATAATCCCCAGGAATCACTCAAATGCTTAAGCAACAGGAAAAAACTGTATTAAACAGAAGGGGTTTTTTTAATCCCTTAATTTTAGGGAACATATTCCACATACTGCAGAATATCAGCATAACACACCACTTCAGGTGATCACTATTTTTCCTGACACAAGCCTTATATACCTGTCAGGTACCAGTGCATATACACAACAACCACAGTTCTCTTCTCATGAAGAATGGGCATGTCAGACAGTGGAAAGAACATTTAAGCACTGCATTTTAATTTGCTTTGGTTTACACTCATTACTATCTTGTTTAAGTTGTCAGGGATTAATTCATAGCACTTGGTCCAGAATTCTTGAAGATTCTTTAGTCTTATGATTACAAAAGCACCAGAAGAGGTATTTACCTGTTTCATGCTGTACTTCATGCTGTACTAAGGTCTGATTGAACTTTACAGTGCCTTTTTTCTACTGAATTCTGCTATGATGTCAAAACATTAAATTATTCTAAGTTCAGTGAAAGTTTACACACTGAGTCCCACTTTGGGTGAGATGAAAACAGTCACTTTCATCCAGGAAACAGTAATATCCCAGCAAGTGCAGCAGCACACAAGTGCTACTATCAAAGCGCTCACTCCATTTTGCTTTTGAATTGCTTTGGCCAAGTAGGCACACACTTTCAGTCTAACCAGATGAACAAACAGAAAAACAGGCTACTTTTGCCAAGCTTGACAAGCCAGAGAGCACCTAAGATGTATGGTGCCAGCTGCATCATTCTTTTGATTACCAGTAGTCATAAATACACGGGAATGGATTTTTAAAAATATATACTTAAAGTAGAACTACAGTAGCTGAGAAGAGGATGCTTTTTTTTTTTTTTTTTAAATTTATATGAACCCTAGGAAGTGTATCCACTGTGCTTCAAATGCAACTACGGTTAGCAACTACCCTTATTTATCATTCTTAGTCATTAAATCCTTCTTAAATCGCTTGTTTTGGAAAGTTAGGATCTCCAGGAGGAGGCACCAGGAAGCCCATTTTAACTGTCTACTAATTAGCTTAGTTCCTTCTACCCAGTCTGTGCTGTTATGCTTTTTCACCTTTGCTTTCAAGTATGTCTGTCAAACATTCTTTAACACTACCTATGTTCGAGAATGTAACAAAAAGTTTATTCACAACAACCATTTGTACTTAACAATCAATTTTTTTTTTTTTTACAGTAGACATAACAATATACAAAACATTGCAACACTTGTAAGCCCTATACCTATGATAAGCTTCAACTCCAAAACATGTCAACTTCTTAACCCAGTGGAATTAAATATACTTTTTTCAAAAAGCAGAAAAAAAAACCAACAAAAAATTCCACAGAGAAAAGATATCCCATGTGGAGAAAATGTTTATAGTTTATTTCCAAGTAACACCATCTTTTAAAGATGACATATTAAGTACTTTTATTTGAAGAGAGGCATAGTCTCTTCATTCCAGAAGTAATTTGGATCAGAACCTTCACCTATAAACTTAACTCCTTTTCTTGAGTTTTCTCTCAAGCTATTGATAGACAATATCATTTGCTATTGTTCTTGAGACTTTGGTTAATCATGTATCAGTACTCCATTAATCCAAATGTGAATTTAAGTTCTTTTGGGAAGTTCTTCCATTTTAATTTCAAATAAGGCTGTTTCAATTTTTTTTTTTTTTTTTTTAAGACATGCAGTCATATGCAATCACAGTGTATTGTCTACAACACTCAACATAACTATTTTTGTCAAGATCCAAATGCTGCGAATGACCAAAGATGATGAGGATAAGGAATTAATTCCAGCAAGAAATTGCACTTATGAAGTGGCTGTAAGTATGTGAGATCCACTTCATTTCAAATGTAGTGATTTTTGCCTTCTCAGGTTTCAAATCCTAGCAGACTTAGCTTTTTTTCATGCTAGGCATTTAAAAATGGCACTTCCACACCATTCTCTTCAATTCTGAATTCATTTTTCTATATTTCAAGGACACTGTTAAAACACTAAATTATTTGCAGGGAAAACAAATCCGCTGCGGTACAGAGACTGCACAATTTATCTAAATTCTTATTTCTTGGATTCTGTAGTTGCATCATTGCATAGTATGTCTTCACTACAAGAAGCAGCAATGCAAGTGTCCACTTCCCTATTAATAGTCTGAAGTTCTAGTTACTCTCTTCAAAGCAAGCATTTTAACTTGCACAGAAGCAGGGTAAAAACCATTGTTTTAGCTTCTAGTCATAAGAACTCTAGCAAAAAATTCTGACACCTCTTAGCACACTTAACATTTATTGGCATCCTGGAAAACACGAGTTTGCTTTCACCCCCAGCTTTGAAATCCACTGGAGTTTTCTTAATAATTGTGTCCAGTTTCCCAGCTTCCAAATTTGATGTTAGACTCCCACAACACCTCAGAAAGGAGCCTGATGTTCAAGGAGTTTTGACATCCTGGTAAGTACAGGCCTAACAAAATATCATACTGTATGTATATATACACATAAGCTTAAGATTTTAGAAATAATGACTATACAAAAATATTTTTTCATCTAATTCAAAGACAAGCCTTTTACTGGTTTACAGTTACTCCTCAAAATCTTGTTCATAAGTTACTTTCAGTGCAATGACTTCTTTTAAGTATATAGTTACAAGAAGGCTCATTAAAATGCTAAGAGGTATTCATTTTTGTGCAGAAAAACCTAAAAATAAAGCTTTGATTCCAATGTAACTCATTTTAACTGGTAAAATATTAACTACATAGAAGCATTAAGTTTTACCATGGATGGCATCTAGATTTGAATAATTCACTTAGTACATCTGCAAAGTAAATGCCCCACAAAATCATACTTGACCACTAACTTACGTGAACTTTTTAAAATCAGAGATCCAAGACAGCCACTTTTTATTCTTGCACAAATTTGAGTGGTAACTTTAATTTAGCATTTTCTTTTTTAACCTCTGACATAAACCAATATAAGCATTCTGCATTGAAATTCAAATCTTAAACAGTAGTACAACATTGGGAAAAAAGCAGCTCAAATACACTTCCCCCCAGATTTGCATTTGTCAAGTCACAATATAAAAACCGTCAAAAAAAATCAGTTTCAAAAAGTTTATTCCTCCCCACGTGTAAGTATAAACAATCTGAAAGTGATCAGCCAATGAAATGAATTATGGATACAAGTTTAGTTTTCAGTGGCTACTACACATACCACTCCCTTCGGGATATTACCGAGCCATCTATGTGAGAAACAAAGTCTTCTTCATTGTCATCGTAACATTCACCACCCATATACTTCATCCCCAATGTTCCACCTTCATAGTAATCCATTGGTCGTTCGTAACGCTCCTGGTACCTGTTAATATTGTCTATATTGTTCCAGTCTGGTTTTTCAGGGTCTTCTAAATAATCTTTAGATATTAAGCTGTTCATTGGATGCTTTATTTCTTTTTTTATACTGTCAGGGTAAGAATCCACATCATCTGACTGAAGAACATCTATTTGAGACTCTTTTTGCATATCTGATGGTGGAAGGTAGTTCTTAGCAAAGTAGTCACCACGGAACGTCCGTCTTCTCCTATAGCAGATAATTCCAACCAGAACACTGACCAGTATGAAGAAAAGAGCCCCACCCACCGCGCTACCGATGACAGTACCCCAAGTGTCTTCCTGCATTGCTGGCAAGGTTGATGATGGGAAATCTATTATTCTAGGTTCTGTTGCTAAACCTGTGATGCCATCAGTCGAAGGATGCCAGGGAACCGTGGGCAGTCGAGTGGTAGTAGTAGGAGGATCTAATGAAAACAGCAAAGAAGTAGACAAGACACAGAAAAGGCACAGAATGTCAATGCAAGCTAAATCAGTTAAGGGTTTATAAGAAAGCAAAGTTGATGGATGTCCTACAAGAATAGTTTTTCATTCTCAAGTTCATGTTACTGTAAAGTCTAACACTTTCCACAGGCTTTGAACCACTTCAGTATATTTTGCTTTGAGCTATGCTGCAGGATAGGAAGTTTCCTTCAAGTGTGCCAAAGAAAGTCATTTTTAAGTAGCCATCTTGCACTCAAAGTAAGCTGCTTTTCTGCTCAGATGTTCACCATTCATGGGTCAGATTGACCTCCCTCATGGAAGAATGCTGTCTATCACACAGAAACACAAAGAGTCTCCTACCTTTCCAGACAGCAGTTCGGAATACTGGATCAAATTGATTATGCCATGGAATAAGTTACCCTGCAAACTTCCTTCAGATGTTGTTCAGGGTACCGAGTATTATAAGAATGAAAAACTATGAGTTGTGTACTCAGCAGCACACAAACTGATTTCAAGCTATTCTCTCCAAAATCATCTGTTGCATTAGTATATCTTACTCAGCTTCACCTTAGTATTAGCAAAGGAAGCGTAATTAAAAATAGCATGTATTTATGTCAAAATAACACTAATTTTGTGCAAGGAGCTTTCATAATTTAAAAATAAAAGCCAGAACATTTGAAGTAAAAATGCTATCTTTCATTCCTCCTAAAAGCAATTTGATTCTCCAGAAAACTGTATATTCATTCTCTAATACAAAATATCAATTGATTTCCCATCAGGTTATGCAAGTAAACAAGAGATTGCTGTATACTGAGCTTCTCCAGCACTAAAATTTTTCCTTCTTTCTTTAGGTCTACTGGAGATGTATGCAGCTGTATTGAAGACAACATTTCAAGTCTTGGGCTGATGACACAAAGATAGCTTCCTGAGAATATCCCAGTCAACTTCAATGTGACACGCAACACCAATTCCTACTTTAGAGCTGCACTGAACAGAAGTAACTTTCTGCCTTGCCCAGTGAAAGGTAGTTTAAAAAAATAAGAATCAGTACAGCAACGAACTCTAAGTATGTATTATAGCTTAAATCTTTTAGAGAGAATATTACACAGTCAAGTAGTCATGTTACTTAAATGTCCATAAGCAAGATTCATAGAACTACTACTAAATATTAGAGGCACCCTAAATTTACCACCACAGAAAGTAAAATAGATAGAACTGGAGATTTGTTAAGCTTCCAGTTATCTGACAAAAACATAAGCTTAAAAATTTACAGGTATGATTTGTAATCATACTATTCAAAGATTGCCATACAATTCTCTCACAGTAGACAGAATTGCCACATTTGTCATCACCATTGCAAATCATACTTCAGACCGAACCTCACTCCAATTTAACATTTTAGGTTTGACATAGTAAGTTTTATCCAGATTTTCAAAGCAGATAATTATATTAACTGATTATGTAAAGTGGTGATTTGTTAGGGAGGTATACATAAATGAAATTAATTTGACAGAAGACAGGAAATTGAACAAGTAAGATGCACTACCAAAATGAACAAGAGGAGTTCAGATTATGATTTTAGTAAAAATGGATTTAAAGTAAGTTTCATAATTTGAAGAAGTAGAGATTAAGGAATCCAAATTTACCAGGGTTCCCATGTCCCACAATTCCATTCAAGAAGTTAAATCCAAACCTCTCCTCCTTGAAAGATGTATATACTTTAGACACAAGATTTGTTAGCTTGGCATACGATTTCAGACAGTACCAGCAATACTTACTTCCAGGATACATATACGCACAGTAACTGACTTTGTAATTCATCTGTTTTGCTCTGATAATGAGGTCTTAAGTCTCATCCTGCACATTCACAAATATGTGAATCCTGGAAAGTTTAATTACTACATGTAACTGCCGTTGTTGTTTCACACTATTATCAATATACTGGTTTTAAAATAATCTTTTCCTTTAAATCTTATGTCATTCACTAGTCATCAAGTTGAACAACAACATGATCTACAAACCCTAGTTAACATCTTGATCTTCAGCTCACTGCAGTTATAGCATAAGTTCAGCATTTGTTTATATGCATTCCTAGAGTGTGTAATCATTGCTACTTTACTGTCCGTCAGTATCTTTTATTGTAGGAGAATTACAGCTCTCCTTATTTACAAGGAGAATTACAGTTGAGAACGTAGAGTTACCTTTTATTTTACCTAGAGCTTTCTGAAAATAAAACTAATTTTTCCCTCCACTTCCTGTTCTGAGCAGGTTTCCCAAACAGAATGTTAAGAACAGGAATACCAGAGCTCCTTACCTTCACTCCATAGTGTTTCAGACATGTTTTTCAAATAAAATGTTATCTTCAGTTTAAGACAATTCTCCTCTGTGTATTTGATCATTACAACCTAAAAGGACTATATATGCTCACATGCCAACCAGCTTCTCATTACAGTAACAATTCACGTAATCACCAAAATTTATTTCTCTGCATTCCTAAAGCTTTCCACAACACACTGAAGTACATTATTTTGACTAATTATTTTAGGCAGTAGTTTAAAAACTATTTTCTGATTTTTTTTCTTAACCTTTTAACTAACTACACCGTTTTACATTATCTCATCACTTTCACTGATGTAAGCTTCTGTTGTTGCACGAACCACAACACGCTCAAGTAAATATACAGGCCAGGGAGCTGAATGCTGCACAAATTCTGAAAAAATCATACTCAGGTTATTAAGTGTCTTGACTTCTGTTTTCATCTCTTACTCTTTGGAGCCCTTGTTCAAATCCCTAAAACATGCATGCTGTAGTTGCAAGGACAATTGAAGCACAAAGTTATTTTCCTCTTAGATATCTACCATCCTCATTAAAATAAGATAGGAGAAATAGTAACTAAACCACAAGAAAAAGAAAGCCTATTTTCTGCTACAGTAGAATAAACTAATTCACTCCCTTAACATACAAAACAGCATATTGTAACTTTTTATTTCCAAGACTTTGTTAGTTTTCTACTAAGAAAGGTGAGATTTGCTCTTTACATCAATTAAATCTCCAGTACCATCTCAAAGATGTACCACACTCCCGGTACAGTAGTATTGTTTGTTACCTCTCTATTACTTCTTTCCTCAAGTATTTCCTACGAGGATCAGTAATGTCTTTCAACAGTAGCTTTGTTCTACTCTGGTCAGATAATCATTATTCTTCCCTTTAAAAAGGTTCTCCATATAGTTTTCCCAGCTCTTGCAATACAAACAGCTTCCCCTAGGCAGATAAGTTTCTATAATTAAGTTTCATAAAGATATCCAACTACATGACTCGCATGACCCCAAACACCGCATCTGCCCTTCTCAACCCCCTTCCAGTATATCCTTGTTCAAATCTATCTTCTCTTTCTCAGAAATTCAAAGCCATTAGAAGCTAACTATTAAGGACTTATGAATAAAGAAACAGATGAGCCATCCTTTGAATCAGACAGATGATTATCTTCAAAAAGTTCAATTAAATCCTGTCTCAGTACCAAGCAGTACATCATTGTAAAAATCAACTACAGAACGTTATTTTTCAACTACAAACCACTTTGTACTCAGCCCAGCCTAAAGGCTTTCAGGGTTAAGGTGACCAACACAATAAGGAAAAAAGAATTCAATACTGGCAGATATCTTAAGTTATCATTAAGCATCACAGAAATAACGTTCCGGGGGGGGAACGTACTTTAGCCTAGTTATTGCATATTAACACTGATGGCCAAAGGCTGCCTAGTTTCCAACAGCCTAGTTCTCCTTACTCCACACAATTCAAGACCCACACCAACTCCTACATCCCTTTCTTAGCCTTCAGCAAGAGAAAGAACTGCTCTCCATAACAACACAGCAGCAAGTTGGCTTTCTACAAGATCTACTTTGCAGTTCCAACTGTAGAGAGCACATGCACCTACATATGCATTACATGTATGCTTGCACAGAAATATACTTATGTTTCTAAACCTGCTGTTATTGCTAAATTTCCATTTGATGGCAAGTACCTCAAAATTAGAGTACTTGACAACACTATGTGCAAGGGCTGCTCCGAAAGCAAGGCTATGTTATGATGTTGGCCCACAGCATCAGAAGCAGTTAGCATGTTAGTATGGCAGTACAGGTTGAACCTTCCAGCCAATGTTCTGTTCTATTTTGTTGCTGTGCGGAGGGACAGTCAGACCAAATGGTGTCTGACATGGATGTACGGATGAAGCAAAAGGGTGGAACTGAATTTTTTCCATGTGTAAAACATGGCACCCACTGACATTCATTGATGCTTGCTGAACATTTATGGAGACCAAATAGTGGATGCGAGCACAGTGCAGCATGAATAAACCATGTTCTGGATAGTCCTACACAGCTGTCACACCACAAAATGAAAAAAGTGTCTCAATCAGCTCATGTACATGAACCTGCTAACAGTATTGACTATGTTGAAAGACAGCGTTTTGTAGCTAAGAATTTTCTCTATCAAATGGCATTGTTGTGCTTTATGTTGTAGTTTCCATTGAAATAAATGGAGGCATTACTTTTGGAGTGACCTATGTAGCTCAGCATTATAGAAACAGCCTTTTCTTTTAATTGCTGAAAAGCTTACCTTTCAACTCCCTTATTACAGCAGGGAAAGAAGCCTATGAAAGAAGGCTTCCTGAACGCTTTCTGAATGTCTGAGACCAAATGTTTTTGCAAATTATCATTGCTTATCCAATCATTTCCACTCTAAAACCAAGTAGTGGCTAAGGACCTCGTAACCCTCTCCCCAGAGTCTGTCACACACAGGTTCTACATTTGATTTAAGAATACACATTTTCCTGAAGATTATCTTAAGTTTGTTTCTCCTTCCTAAATTGGCAGCATGACAGATTGGAATATTTGAGATTGGCCTGAAACAACTGAATTTCTTTAATCAAAATCAATCATTAATTTTCAAAGTTCAGCATACTTAAGCAGTTTCAGCCTGGAGTCTCCACAGGAAGTAGACCATTTTGGCATCTCTCTAGCACACATTACAAATGTCATTGTGAAAACAACCTCAAGCTTGCAAGGAGTATTCAGAAACAATGCTGCAAGTTCAAAGGTTGCTAACACCAGACAGCAGTTTGTAGTTAGGATATCCAGAGACCTTTTTCTATTCAGGAGAAAAAAAATGCTTACCAATACCCCTCCATTTTTTGTTCAATTATGTTTATATAATTTTACCGAATACCAAAGTATCTGTACCCACAACGCTCCCTCAAAAAGAGGTCTATACAGGAAGAAAATGATAAAAGCAAGAATGAACAAGTTCTACTATGTTAATCCTTACAAAACCCATCCTACAAGAATGGCTCTGTGCTTGTAAGTGGCATCTTCCTAGAACTGCTGGTTAAAGCCTGTCTTTACTTTTAAGAAAAGCAAGCTCTTCCAAAGGCAGTCATTTGAAGAGATGGCAAAGAAAGCAAATATGTTCCTATCTGAATGCAAGTCTTGCTAGCCACTTATCTCTCCCATGTGGAAAAAGAGTAGGCCACAGCCACATTGATAAGGGAGCACAGAGCCAGGCAAGTAAGAGTTCAGTTCCTTGTGTAAAGCGCTGAGTAAATCTATTTTGTAGGATTAGATGCTTGATACATTGAGCTGTGAGCCAGCTGAGGACAACTTGTTGCTGTAGTCCTAAATTAGGAACTTGAACAATACTTGACCACCTCCGAATCCCATGAGAAGCATGACGACTTCCTCTATGGAGTTGCTCAGCAAAAGAAGGTTTAACTTTACATCATTGAACAAGATATCAGGAAGATAACCCTCTAGCTTCAAATACCTTTTTGCTATTTCTCAATCCATCAGAAGATAGATTTACTGTAACTACAATCTAGTGAATTCTATTTAACTCCTGTCAACTACCCTTATAGTCTTTCAACTTAAAAGTATTAAGACAAAGGTCAAAGCAAAACAGTGTACAGAAAAAAACTGTTTTAATGCATGTTACAACCAAAAAATATTTTTCAGGTTATATTCCAATCCTACGACACATTTCAAATCAATAGTTATTTTCTCAAGCAGTTAAAGAGCTTTACAATTACCAGCACCGTAACTGTTCAGAAATACTAACTTGACAAATCATCTTTGACAGGTTCATATTTAAAATCTGAAGGATAGTGTGGTCATATAAAGCTATAAAGTCCACTAGCTTCAAAACTCCAATGTTTTTGTCAAGCCTTATACAGCGGAAAATGATAGAGAAATGAACTAGTTGAGCTATTGCTTCGCATTCTTACATGGTGAGAGTGACACTCACAAATGTCACTCATAGGAATGCCACGCTCACTATACTAGATAATACCTGATCAGTTAAGTATAGTATTTAGATGGTAAGCAGCATGCTTTAGGTTTTGCTATTTCAGTCTTACTTTTATAACTCAGTTGGTCCTCTCCAGAGTGCCCAAAATGGTTACTATGTAACACAGACATCTATTTCACATTAGTTTACCCATTCTGCATCATTTTAAGTGCACTTCAGTTGTTTAATGAGCCAGTCACATTCTAAAACCAAGTCTCATTTAATTGTGACTCTAACAAACTTCTGAGAACAATAAAGACATTAGATTTGATGAATGTCTCACTACTACTTTTAATCAACTCTCCTATAAATTAATATACACTGCTTTTAATTAGTTTGTTGTTCTAGGTAGCTGAGAGAAGATCACAAAGTGCTAGATACTTGTCTCAGGGTTAAATTATGTGTCTGACTTACCTGAGCTCTATTCGCACTGGGGTAACATCCGATTCTCATTTGCCTGAAAAGTCACCCATATTTTGAGATGCCCAGGATGCAGTACACTCCAGAATTAACAAACCAATGCTTTTAAAAAGTGAAATTTAATTCTTCTCAACTGAAATATTTATTACTGATTCATGTAATTTGTAGAATCATGACCCTGTATGATCTCTAAGGTTCAATTCCTAAAACCAGCTAGTGTATTTGTAGTGAAGTTACTGCAGCAAAATAGAGGTAATGAGCAAAGCTGAAAAAGCAGCACGCATCACCTGTATCCATCAGTCCACATCTAAAAAAAAGAATTACTGCAGCTTAACTATCTTTGCCATAGATTAGTTGAAGTTACATTGTATTTACTATAGGCCAGGACAAGTCTGTAACTACAGCATAACAGGCAGGCATTTCTACTTGGCTTTTTTTGAAAACTTGGTATGAGAAATCATACCAAGAGTTCAGCCCTTTCAGTCAATCAGCAAAGGCTGCAAATAACTTGAATGATAGCCTTAAATTTTCATGCATGATGGTCATGGGAAAACAAGTTTCACTAACAGCAGATTACATTCATAGAACTGACAACTCGAGAAGTTATAAACTTGGACAAGTTCCCTCCTCTTTAAGGAGAAAACAAGCCTTGTGACAGAGCTATACGCTTAAAAAATACAATTTAAGTGTATTTGAATGCTGCATTCCAGAAACATTTTACCATAGCAAATGACACTTATAAGAATTAGTCATACAAAAATAATAGAACAGTCTTCGTTTTCAGACTGCCACACCATCATGAGTTAAGTTATAAATGGAACTTAAGTATTATATAAAAGTAATTCCCATTTTCTGCAAGTACTTAGACATTTCCAGTTAACTAGCTCATTAAGCAGTTATTTGGAACAGTTTTCCATGATGTCCCACAGTGTAATTATGTCAGTCTGATAACTAAACCACTATCTCTTTTCCTAAAAATGCAGATATCTACCAAATATGAATTCATAGACACGGCTTCAGGCATCCTGTATCTTCAGTTTTAATCTTAAGTTTTCATTCTCATCTCAACCTTTGAGTGTTCATTTTTAGTTTTATGTTCTTAGCAGGAAGTTACTTGTGCTTCTCTTCATGTAGCCTGTAACCAGTCAGATTATATTCTGATGTCTACTAACATCAAGAACTTACTGAAGAGCAGCTACACCACAAAAGAATTGAATACTGATTTTCGTATCTTACTTCCTTAAGTGATAATATATGCACTCACTGATCTAACTGGTTATTAATTAACCAATCCATTGTTGAGGTTGGGAGCACTTTTTCCACATTTGTGCAACACTATTCACATACACCTTGCTAAGTCACGGTGTTATCTCAGAAAGGGTGTCACAGCAGACCTTTGTTATATAGACACTAGGATGTTTTCCAACAGAATGGGTGCTAAATAGAGGCACAAATTTCCCATATTATGTATGCCACGTCAATGAGCAAACAAGAGTTTTGCATGAGATACTCATCTCCGTCCTGAGAAAAGCAGACAGTAGAAGGACTGCAATGCATACACGCTGAACATAACCTTAACTTCTTTAAGGCAGAGCATCTTTGACTTCTCTTAAGCTCCCATTAACATTCATTGATTCAATTCCTTATGGACACAGTACTGTTTATTGCAGCCAATGCCTTACCAAGACAGGTTAAAACTAGAAAAACCAAAAGATCTACCAAGAAGTACATCTCAGAAGCACTATGGTAACAACCTCAACCGTAAGACCTTCCATTATGTTGCTGTTATGAGGAGTCAGTTTAATCTCAAGTTTTGCTGTAGCTGTCAACTCCATACTTTTCTTTCATACAATGAAAAGCCTCAAGTATGCATCAAGTGGCTTTCAGTTTGCCATTTGAACTACCGGAAGAAGTCAGTTAATGTACTGTTGTTACTAAGAGGTACGACTTACCTAGTATGTAGATGGTCTTCTGATCACTTCTCTGACCAAGCGAATTAGTCACCTTACAGATGTAAGTCCCACTGTAGTTGTAAGTCAACGGGCTGCTGAACTGCAAAGTATTGTTGACAGACAGCAGTCCTTCAGGCCACTGTCCATCCAACCTAGAACAAAAACAGTTGGCTACACTTCAGCTACAAATCTTCAAGACTGAAGTCCTAAAATAACCAGGTTAAAATACTAGTTGCACCATGCTGGAAAGTGAACTGATATTGAACACTAATTCTCAATGGGCCTTCGCTGGATGTTCTTTATGCCTATCTGAACAGTAAGTACATTAATTTCCGTGCCAAATTCAAGTGTCACATCTGTTGGCACTATTAAGCTATGAATTAACACCAATACAACTAGAAGAAACCATCTCAAAAAACCTGGAAGAACAAACAGTCAAACTAAGATGAACTTACATTGCTGTCACGATTATTCGCCTGTCCTTTATCTCAGACATTTCAGCTATCACCGTAAAGAATATTTCTTCCGGCAGCACAAGTTTAATTCACAGGATAATTTATCTAACATTTCTCCACAGGAGTTCAGACAGTTTCTTCTCTCAACCTGCCTTTCCTTATCCCCGCTTTCCCTTCTAAGTTACAGCATTTTAACTGAAACAGATGCTTAGTGATACATTTAGGAAAACAACTGGTTAAAAACTGTTCCCAATCAACTTTTTCAAATCTACCGTTGCCCTAAAGCACCACAAACATAATTGCAGTAACAACTGTGTTAAAACAACAAAAGGGGGCAAGGACAGAGGCACTGGAATTATTTCAACACAGCTGCCAAGTGCTCATTAAAATATGTTTAATGCCTAAATCATGCTATTGCATCTCATTTCGCTTTCATCTAACTGTTAAAAGCTAACTAAAACTTAATAATCCAACATGATCACCAGGTCTCCATACCATAAAAGCATTTAACAAAGATGATTTGATAAAGTAATATCAAAACAAAAGCCAGCTCAATGCTACAATAAGTACACTATCAGCCTTTAAAGCTTCCCCTTCTTTTTGCCAATGACTACTGCCTAGAATTCCTTCAGCCCTACGAAGTTGATACAAGTGATTAACTTGTGTTTTTTTAATTATTCATTTTGGAGAACATTAGAGTTTCCAAACAAGTAGACTGTTTAAAATGTTTAAATTTCTATATTCACTGTATTTTTAATTTTCTTTTACTATTTTACAACCATGGCAAATATAAAATCTTTACTTCTAGCAGATAAAGCTTCTAAAATTGACACCAAAAAATTATAAACTAAAAACATTACAATAGCACACAGTTTCAATACATTTTTTTTTTTTTTTTTAAACACTCAAGTTTTCCTTATGCATGTTTTTTTTTTTTTCCTTCTTGTAAGTTCAACACTCATCAGTATTAACAGTTGCTTGGGGCAATTTCGTCTCTGTTAAAGCAAAAAAAAAAAAAAAACCAAACCAAACCAAACCAAGAAAATTCCCCCCACAGTCTTTACTCCAGAAAACAAGCTTTTGTTGCGAAAGTTAGTTCACCTTTAGCCTTAGTGACCTCCAAAGCTTAAAATGTAAGCACTAAGTATAGTTTTTTCTGAAATTAGAAATAAAAATGTATTGATTAGTTCTTAAATACATCTCAAGTTCAAGTCAAAGAAGTGAGAACCTGGCTCATCTGAAAAGACAGGCCACAGTGCTTTGGAGACTGGCATACTTCTTTAAACATAGATTTGTGCATATTGAAAATTCTCACCATACTAAATTTAAGTTAAACATATAGGTGAAGCATATATTTTAGTAAGCCTATCTTAGTGTAGCCACACCATTTGGCAATACTGACTCAAGATTTCTATGCCTGCATTTAGCATTGAGTCAATTATAGCAACGTTTTGTTTTCCTGTTAAACTGCCATCCAGCAATTCTCAAGTTACCTATTTCCCTTTTTTCAAAGCTATTATGACTCCTATTTCTATATGCTATTTTACAGCTACCGTTGGGAAGGCAGGGAAATGAATTACAACAGAGGACCAGTAAATATTCTTGTGATTTTTACCAAGAGAAGCACTGCAACATAGATGCATATAAATTCATATTGTTTTCATTGGAGTTAGTTCTTTGGTTTCTACAAGCACCAAATCAATTTGAAGTAGCTTGCTTTATTTCCATTCCCTCCCCGTCCCCCCCGCCACACAGTGCAGATTGTGATCTTTGTGATCTATGGTTGCTTTTAGCATCTTCTGTCTCCTGTTTCAAGAACATCCATGGCTACAAGAGTTATGCAGTAAATTTCAGAGTAGGACCATATAATCCATATATTAATGAAATGAAGTTCGATTTAAGAATACTTATCTACGTAAAATCTTATTTTAACTAGAGATGTACATTCAAAGCTTAGCTTCTATTATTAAGCTGAACACTGCATTTATCAGACCTGGCAACTACTTAAGCACTCTTGAAAAACATGACCAGTTCCATAATTCAGTAAGTAGTAGTTCTCCTCAACTGTAGGTAAGAGATTCTATAAGACTTGAGAAGACTTTCAGTATCTGCGTCTACAAACTATTTTAAGTAATAACAAAACAGAACTAATCAAGATTCTGTACTAGATGTAACAGACTTCTCCAATATAATGCAACATACAGGTTACTCTACTTAAAGTAACTATGAAGGATTTTAATGATAACGATAAACTTTTCAGGCTTGTAAACTTGCAAGATACACACTCACCATATTCACATCTATGCATATCCTGTACCCTGTTTTCTAGTAGAATGGATAACACCATTACATCCCACCCAATACAAGACACGTACTCTTTCATTTCTTAACAGGTATTTTTTGTAAACTAAGATTATACCAAAGTCATTTCACAAGTCCTTTCTTGTAAATATTTACCTGGTCCACATAAATTCCATAGGTAATGGATTTGCATCAGCATTACATCTGAGCTGAACGTTCTCTCGTCCAATGAACCAGTTTCCATCATATCCCGTTACCGAAACTTCTGGAGCATCTGCCAAAATATGTTTTATCTATCAATAATCACAATATTTTCTTTAAACACAAACTATGTGTAATGATCAACTTGAAGAAAGAGGTGGTACATTTTTGTTTTTACTGTTTTAGTTTTGTTTTTTATTTAAAAGCCACCACCACCAGAACAGGAGACACACACAGTTTCAAGCCATAAGAATGATATACAACAGTGGATTAGACAGGGAACAATACAGTTGCTTTAACCAGTGCAACTGTCCCACTGCATTTTCTATAAATGTAGCACTTAAGCAAAGTGGAAGAAATTCAAAAGAAAAGAAACTGTTTTATGTTCTTTGGTAATTCAGAGCTACTTCTAACTAACAAGATACAGCAAAGGACCAGAAAAAGTGTTTTGAAGAAGCAAGGTAATTAGGAAATCAAAAAGGTCACACATGCCAGTTGAAAAGGTTAACCATTATCCACTGGCACTGTAATGTGTGATTATGCTGTTTTGGGACTATAAAGCAATATGAACTCTTCAGATAAGTCAGACAGACCTCGCTGAAATATTCAGAAAACAATAAAGAACCATCATTATGACTTTGTATAAGCTTCTACAACAGAGGCATAGAAATATTTCTGAAAGTAGAAGTGAAAAGAAATACAGCACACAAAAGTCTCTTCTCATTTGCTGCTGAGTAACTTAATATAACAGCGGTGCTACAGGTTCTGAAATATGCCTTTGCTGTAAGTTTCAGATATTAAGGTGAATTTGCCCCCCCCAAATAAGGGACTTCAATCTCATTCACTGTCTGAGGCAAGATGGAACCACTAATCTTCACTTCTAGTTCAGTTTCCTCAGTGTCACTTCAACCTAGGACTTCATTCAAACGGTGACAATACGAACCAGTACTAATCACTGTTTTATGTCCAAATGAGTGATTCCTTGTTTGTGCTAAAAGCAAGCAGACATTTGTGCACCCAAGGCAATAACCAAGTGTTCATCCTTTACAGATTCAAAGCCTTAATCTAGCAAGCATTAAACTGTCTAGGCAGGAAAGTTGTCTCAAGTCCTAAATAGCATCATCACTTCCAAAAAGAGGGGGATGAAGTACAGCACTAAAGGCTGTCTTAATTCAAAGCCAGTTCAAAGCAGTATGCTTTCATGAAATGAACAAAGTCTCACCAAATAGAAGAAGTGCACAACAAATTTCAGTCACGCTAATGTAACCAAATTATTTTTTTCCAGCCACTACATTTCTTTCAACTAAACTGTCAACCTCCAGCTGTGTTCTGCTTTTAAGTTCCTAAATTACAAAAGAATATTCAAGGAAGAAATTGAAAAGAGCTCGTTTTGGTGACACACGAACTGCTTAACAAAACAGATGACACACATAAGCTAAGCCATATTTACTTTAATTTTTTTTTCTTTTTTTTTTTTTTAAATCTAATCAGAGCTGTAAACCAACTTGCTTGATATTCATGTGTTTAAGACAAACTTGTTAAACAAGTGTGGTATAGGTTCAAATCACATGAGCAATCTAAAGTTGAGTAACAAATGTTAGTACTGAAAATATTAAGATCATTTCTTTACGCAAATTGAAGTGGAAAAAGCTTAGTGTATAATTTGGAAGTAACTTACTAACCCTCCCATAAGCCACGCTTTCAACTTTTGCAACCACAACCCTTCACCAGAATTCTTTAATGCTGATGAACTTGTAGGGCACTACACAGTATACAGATCAACCAAGTTTATTTTGCCTGTATTTTTTTTTTTTTTTTACTATCAAATATCAAGATGAATACTAAATTCACTCATGAGTCAGTACCTTGAACACTAGAAATATTCTAGCTTTGTTACTAGACTATTTTTAATTTAAACAGAAATGCTGGACTTCTACTCCTGGTTGATCTCTTATCACATGCTTTTCTAGAGAGTTTTTTTCTTTTCTCCTGAAACATTACATGTTCATCACCTCCCTAGCACTGATAAAGACAGTGGTTATAATGAACTTATCAATTAGTAACTACCTTACAGAATACTTACACTGGATGTCCAACACATGAGAGTATCTTATCTCCTTTTCCAAAGCTGGATGCCTCACAATACAAGTTATACGCCTTCCTCTTGCAAATCGTGTAGGGACAATAGTATACTGACTTATGACTGTCACTGTTTCGTTTGGAAACAAAGTAGAGCTGGATTCCATTTCACCAAGACCTCCTTCCCAGTCAATCTCTGCAGCAGGCTTTCCAGTGGCTGCTGTGCAAGTGGCTGCTATTGTCTGATTTGCACCATCAATTAGAGGGCTTGGTCCTTTTGTTAAGCTCACAATAGGTTCAACTAAGGGAGGGAAAAAAAGTAGATTTAAGCAGGAAAGAGTTCAGAACTGTTGCTATGTAAAAGAGTTAGGCAAACAAGATCTAATCCTTTTGCTGATCAGGCAACATAGAAACAAGGCCAAATCAAGTATCAAGGATGAAAACTCCAAAGTGCTTTGACCCACTAACACTGACTCACCTTTTGCTAAGACTTGAAATTTAACATTGCTCATTCATTATGTTTAAATGCGCTGACATGTAATTCTAGAGTGATTAGGCTCAAAAAAACCCTACACTGGTTCATTTCCAGTGTCTGACAAACAGTGTAATGCATTAGACTGAAAATATACTCTTAAGTAAAGCTTGAATTCTACAGAAATTTGCAGTATTATACTTAAAGTATTAATCTATACTGTCAGGCTGGGTCATTTCAAAACTATTTAATTCAGTGTTCTAACACCAATTAAGAGTTTAAGCTTCATTCAGTTGATAAGTGCAACGATACAAATCAATTCCAAGCTAGAAAGAAGAGCAATTAAGTTACTTACCTTTTTTTAAAAAAAAAACAAACATTAACATAGATATATGCATACTATATAATTATACACAGAAAGCACAGAAATATGTGAATAAGTTTCATGTAAGACTTATATGATTTAATTTTTACCTATCTGTATACATTTTACATAGAAATTAAATATATATATATATAGTGGCCATCAGCTACACAGGTCAAGAAGCTTGAGGTCAATACTTTGTCCAAGACTCAAAAAGCTCAAGCAAAAGAAAACAATTTCCTTGTAAGTCCATTGCTGACTCACAAGTTTAGAGACTCAGAGAACACACTTGTTTCTAAAAAGGAAGCTAGGTGATGTACAGGTCCACTACAGCCTGAAAAGCCTTTAATAAGTACTCCTTCCTATTTCAGCAGTCCATTCCAGCCCTATAAGGCCCATCTAACAGTTAATCCCTAAGTCAGACAGACCATCTTTTGTTTCCAATACAGACTAAGGCTCTGCGTTTTAGGACAGCTCACTTTCATCTCCAATATCAGAACATGTGGGTTTCCCAGTAACATACTAGCCTATTACCAAGTCCTTGTGCTTGGATTCAGTTAAGCTGAGCCCTCTGAAGTGAAGTCACGGTTCACAATCCACATCAATGGACCAGCCCTCATTTACAAAAGCACTGGCAATTCTTGCTGCTTGCATACTTTTTGGTATCCTGTAAGCAGCAGATACCTAGTACACAGCATTTCTTCCAAAAAACTTCAAGCTAGCCCACATAGATTAAAATGTAATAAAGCAGAGTTCACAAGAGCTGGCAAGATATTACTTCAAGTAACAATATTTTCAGGAGATAACTTAGTAACATGTAATTTCTGCCCCAGTGGATTCAGTTCCAGAACCAGTTTGACTGCCTTCTGGTCAATCCATACCACTGCTCAGTCGCTGAGGAAGTTTGGTTATTTGTTTCATTACCTTACTCTCCAACACTGCAGAGAACTAAAGCTTTCGTAGCAAGCTTGGGTATTTGAGCTGATGTACATATGAAGCATTCTACTGCCTGAAAAAGCATTCAAAACCCTAACATGGAGAACTAAACAATGTACAGTTTTACCATTTGGCACACAGTTTGTTTTTCCCAATTTTAACATAAGCATTATCCCCTTGCTTTCCTCAAATCACTAGTAATAACCTCTTTAAACAGCTTTTGTAGAAGCTTTACCTCTAGTATTAGTGAAACAAACACCTAAAGTCACATTTATTGCCTCATAAGCATAAGGATACTCACTCTTGATGCACTATCTTCCAATCCCTTCATTCTCCCACCCCTTCCAGGATCTCCATGACAGCAAAAATCAGAAAAACTTAGCAGCTAGTATTAGCTTTTCTTATCCGAGCCTTCAGATCCAAATCTTTTCATCTGGAAATAACATCTTCATATATCCTATTTCTTTCAACTTCTCTTAAAGATAAAAAGAACTGTAAAACACCTGCATTTTTCTAACTTCCTGTTTATGATGAGACAGGCAGGAGAACTCTTAAGTCTTAACTAACACAGCTGATCTCAAGACCAAGAAGAGACGACTCAGTATGCTGCTTCATTTACCATGTTCATTACTAGAAATTGTCTTTTAGTATTAAGTGTCTGAGAACAAGATACAGGCTTGTTTAAATAAGCTCAGTTTCTCCTAATAGGAACATTCCTGCAAATGATAAGCTTACTTTCTCAAGTGACATGATATTTGTGAGATCAAACAGCATCAGTTGATAGAGTAATCCTTTGTCTTTCACTCACCAGAAAGACACAAAATTAAACTAATCAAAGCTACTCAACTTCAAAAAATATCGTTATTTTTAGTTCAAAGTGCTTTGGTGCTTCAGTGTCTTATACTTTGTATTTACACTTAGTCACATCTTCTCATACATTATGGTGCTTGGACTACACACCTACTACAGCATATAAAAATAAATTAGGTGCTCATTTGGTCATCTTTCATGATTACTTCATTCCAGTAATTGAAGCCAACTAACAGCAAAGACAGCTGCTCATTCTGTAGCCTTTCAGGTTGTATTATTCGCAGATAAGGAAAGTATCTTCTGAATGAGTCCTTAACTACAGTGGTCCATTGCCACCTCCCAGCCATGCTTTTTTCATTGGTAAACTTAGAGAAAAGATTATCCAAAGCTTCGTTTTATTTTCCTATGTAAGTGTAATTGTTAAGTGTGCTACATGACTAAGGAAATTATACTGAATTGTGCTGATTTTTGTTGCTCACGGTGATGGCAGAAAGGAGGGAGCAACAGAGGAAGCAGATATGACATGGAAGAGGCTGGGAAAGCATTAGAAAAGCTGCTTGGGCCATTAGAAGAAGTATTATGTTCCAATACTTAGCTGGGGAAAACGACCAGTTCAAAGATCCAAAAGCAGAAGAGACTTGTTTCCACAATATAAGATGGGAGGGAAGTAGCAGTTTCCCCCTAGTCCCTTTAAATAAAGGAGAGATACCCTCCATTCAGCGTATCAAAATGTCAGTGTGCATGGGCTGTTCGTGTAGAAGAGCAGTCATGCAAATCTGAAGCAGTTGCACAGCTTTGATTACATTTCAGTTAAGAAAAAAATAACAGCTCTCACACAGAAGCAGGACTTGCAGCTGTTTAGAAAGCCTCAAATGATTTGCACAGCCATGCCAGTTCTTCTGTTTCATAACTACTACCTGGTTTGAACTTAACTATCCTAGCTTCACCTTACATGCACATGGACCAGAGATGTCGTTACCCAAGCTCTCACACTTTAAAGCAAGACGACATAATGAAGGATTTAGAAAAGTAAGAGCCTCAAATCTTACTATATTAAGTTTCCAGGCTGCAAAAAGTTTCTTCTGTATCTGGCTTTAAGCACTTAATACTTGTTCAATTACCAGTTGTTTTTTTTTTAAAAA
>WBMW01001463.1:473317-490126 GCA_013396635.1 Penelope pileata | reverse complement strand
TTTTTTTTTTTTTTTATTTCCTACTTGGTTATCCCTAAAGTAGTAACAATCTATTTACGATAACGTGCACAACAGTTTAATTCTTAGTACTAAAGAACAAGTAATAGTGGATAAGAATTAAGAAACAGATTTTATCCTTGTATTTCAATACTTCACAGTTCTGGTCCACCTCCACTTGACACTGTTTCCTTGACTGTTTATGATCTTAAGTTCCTTGCCAATAGTATTCCCCTTCCTACTCTTTTAAGGTCATGTTCTGATGCATGGTATGTTTAGCTTGTCTTAGCTGAACACACATACCATTTGAATGAATCCAAGGAACTAAGAAAGTCATGAATTCTGTTAGGTGATGAGGTTCTACTGCCTACTGACAAGCAACAGAAGCTCAGACTTATATGCTGCCTCAAGCATTTCCATGCAAGAAACTCTGGCTCTCACTGAAGCCACCTGTTTTAAACTCTAATTTATTTAAATGAGGACAATCACACACCCAAGTTACTCCTAAAGAGCACTCAAAGATCTCAGGAGCTCTTACTATTCACCTTAACTGTTTCCAGAACACAGGTTAAAACAAAGCACACATAACCAAGACAGCTTATCGAAGCTATCTGAAAGATTCTGAAGTACAACATCCTAGTCTTATACACATCATTCAATGTCTAAAATGTTACATTTAGGGTGGCTATAAAGGTTGTTAGATAAACCAGTAGGCTGCCTCCCCAAACGGCCCACAGAGAGGTAATCTAAGCAATTACTTGGCAGAGCTTATTAGGATTGAGAAGTATGCTCTGTTCTAGCTCCTCCTAGGCCCAGAAATGACTTCTGTAAGCAGTTATTCGGATAGTTCTTAGAACAATCCTATTTCGAACCCACAAGCCTGCTCTGTCCCTTCCAAACCCAAGTGAAAACAACCATACCTATTTGCATTAGTATCTCTGGTTTAAATCCCCAGATAGTTATTATTTAACTAACTTCTTTTGGTTGCTGAACAATCAAGCTAACAGTTCAAACTAGCAAGTTAATTACTATGTTGATATTCAGGGCTCTCCATGATTCCAGAGTTCTTTATTAAGGGCTGGTATTTCCTTTGACACAAATACTTTCATTCAATAATTTGTTTTGCTCAAAGACTGTAGCTAAAAAAGCAACAGTCACACATCTACTCCGAAACACAGCTTTAGAAGCTTATAATGCACAAGACACTTTGAGGCCACATTATTTATCTCCTTAATGGATCCAAGATACCCAAGCACAGGACATACTTCTGATGAAGCCTAGCTATGCTCTCAGAACTTGAGTCTGACCACCTTTGCTTGCACACTTAATACTGGACTCCTTGTTTACCATCATTCTCAACATCCCTGTAGGAAACAATTTGTACTCACTTATACATCAGGAACTCAACTTGTAAATTCTTAGCTCAAATCACTAAAGTATGATATTTGTTTACATTTGAAGTTGTTGCAGATCAGTTTTCACTCAGAAGTTAATTTTCAATCTTCTCATTTCCTCAATCATACAGCAGACCAAGGATTTATCTTGTTTTGATCAGCCAAAGACTGTTCAGTTCTGTTTCATACGCAGTTCAGCACTACTATCTCCAGTACCTTCAGATATTTCCACTTTGGCTAAATCCCTGTGTAGTAACTGATGTTTGATCACAGTTATCTAATCCATGCTGGCCGGATCATGTCTAGCACGTCTCTTAAACTAACAGAATTTAAGCGGTTGGTTTCCTGCCCATAGTGGATCTACAGTTTAAAGTACCTGTTTATCTCTTTTATTTGCAAACATGCTGGTAAGCCTCTCAGTATATTTCACAGACGCAGACACTGACGATCCACAACTCAAACTACTACAGTCCCTCTATCTCCTATTTTACGAGCTTTGAGGACTCAAAAAACAGCACTCAATTATTACTCATGGCTCCACACTTAATAACACTCTACGACTGTCCTTCTGCACCTAAAGTCTCAAGATAGCACAGTATCAAAATTAAAGGTACAGACTTTACTCCTTTGTGGATGCAGGGATGGAAAGCATGAGCTCTCTGTCGTAATACTTCTGTTAAAGCATCTTCTGGAAGAATACTCTGGCTTCTTGAGTTCTGCCATCTCTCCCTTCCCAAATGGGCTGTGTTATCTCTCTTCATTCCTCCAATCATCTTTTACATTACCACACCTCAAATTGAGACCAGATTTCAAGGCACAGTACTGCAAATGTATCAGACCAGATTGTACGAGCTAGTTGTGACTCTGTGAATTTTATCATTGTTTAAAGAATCAAGGTTCTCTTCAAAATTATGATTTACATTGAGTTCACTAACTCCAGTTTTAAGCTACTTCAGGAATCTACTTCAAAACAGCAAGACACCATTATCATTTGAATAGTCAAAAAGCAGTTTTAAGATTAAATAATAATTAAAAAAAATCCCTTAAACTTGCTTTTAGTTACATAAGCCACAGAACATGGAGCCGAAACAATGATCATGATAATGAAAGCTGTTCACTGGTAATTTCTGAACATCCTATTAGTTGGAAGAAATATAGGGTCATGAAAATATAATGAATTTAATACACCAAAATGCTCACAATATTACACGAGAGATTAGTCTCCACATTTCCACCTCTGTTATTTATTGTAACTAAACATAAGTTTTAGAGGTGTTTCTATCTGGAATGGCCATACACATACAAAAGCACTCAATTTTTGCTACCTGTTACAGAACTGCGGCCTACTTCATAGCCTGAGCTACCAAGGAAGAGGGACACCCTGGCCACTTCCAAGCCACCTATTTTGCACTAGCTGTCAATGGTCTCCAAAAGACAGAGCCAAACAGCATAAGATCAGAAAACCTAGATTTTCCCTACATCAGGGAGTGATCCACCTCATGCATGTACCCTGCATTAGCATTCACTAACATATGGAGCAGCTAAAGAAAAGAGTTGAAATCAAGAGTGGAACAGACGAGTAAGAACATCCGATTTTGTGACAGCAAGTTGCTAGGTCAGCAGAACTTCCCACAGAACAGTTTTAAGGTTAGACTAAACACCATGAGGTCAGTCTAATTACAGCGAACACCAGAAAGATTAGTTTCATTCTTCTAGCTCTTTCCCTCCAGTAGCAATGTTTACCAGGTTCCTAAGAGAGCGTGCTCAAGAAAATAAGAAAATCAGTTGTTTCTTCCTGAATTAGCCGCCTGAGTCAGGTCATCTCCTGTTTAGTCAATCACAAGTGGTAATGCAGAGGCAACAACCACACATTCTGGCGGCATTTTATGATTTGTTTAGCTACAGAATCAAGTAACTTAAGGACTCTTACAGAAAGTAAGCCCGAAACCACCACTCGAGGCTTTATAAAAATATATGCTTAAATTACTGGGAAGAAGTCAGTGTGTATCTTCAGTACCAGAGAGCACAATCAAATTACTGTGTCAAAAAAAGATCAGAACTAAGGAAGCACAAAATGCTTCAAAATCAGCTTGCAATTCAAATTGTTAATCAAGTTCTTAGGAAAACTGCATTTTGATCAAGGAGCTAGTATTAGAACCTAAGCTTATTCCTCCTTCAGGGTCACCTGCTTTGTAACAATGCTTGCTTGAAGCACAATGCTAGTTTGTAAATGAAGTTTTTTTGGGGAAACTAAGTAGCAGAACCAGAGGATGAGGACTCAATCTTTAGAACCTAGAGATCAACTCTGCTGGATTCTAAAAGGAAACTATGAACATTATACAAACAATAGTGTAATAGCATATTCCTAGGTTTCTCCTACAGCACTACAGTAGTGCTGATACATCAGATGCTCACAGATTTTCTTCACTTTGAAATGTATCTATTAACTTATGAACATTCACTTTTTTTTCCTTAAGTCTACAGCTGGACCAAAACTAAGTTCCAGTATTAATTCTAAGATGTAAGTAGCCTTCCCTTAACCACGGCCCACATTTGCAAAGGCTGTAACAAGAAAGGGAAACATCTATTTCACAACTGTAAAAACAACAACAACAAAAAAAAAAAAAATGATTGAAGACATTCAAAACAGAGCTAAAAAAAACAATCTTAGGTAAGTGTTATCACAGGATGTTCTGCAGATTTCGTACTTTGTACAAAAAAAGTACTTTGAACCTCCCCCTTCTGCTCCTAAGGGTAGAGCTGACAATGCATCACACCATTCTACCAAGAGATGGAGAGATGAGTGTTACACAGTTCCCTCATTGCCCATTGCTGACAGAAGGGACTGCAGATTACCTTTAGCTGTTAAGTTAGAATGTAGATATAAAGCAATACTGATGTGTGGGGAAGGCCACTGCTTCTGTTCACAAGGTAGCAAGCAGAGTCCACATTAACAATCATACTGCTTCTTAGAAGGCCAAATACCAGGTTATGAAACACTGGGCAAAATAGTCTCATTTTGATACAAATAGATCAGGGTGGTAAAGTCTGCATATGAACATTGCCCCCCATTAGATGGACATTTTCACCATGGGAAACAAAGTAACCTATTACGAAGTCCTATTTTACTCCAAAGAAATACAAACTCCTTTTAAACTCAGCGTTTCATGTGGTTTGATCCCAATTCATACAGTCATACTTGAAAAAAGGTTCACATTTGAGCCATCCTTATTTCACAGTGTTCTTTTCTTCACATGAAGAGAGCAAGAGCAGAAGCACCAGGTAACACTACATCCTCATACAGGGGCCCTGTGCTCTGCTTCCAACCACATTCCAAAAGACATTTTGTATCAAGCAGTAAAAAACTAAATGCATTTAAGATACTAGCAAAGTTTCAAAAAAAAAAAAAAAGTTAGGCTCATGATTCAAATAGAGTTGTCAAAGAGTCCCAGTAAGCCAATTTTATAAGGTTAAAGCTTTAAATCCAACTACTCACAAAGAATGTTTACAGAGCCTTAGCAACTCGAAAACCTCTTCTGGAATTTCAACTTGCATCATGTTAGCATCATTGTCTGCTTAGCACTCTTGAATTATTATCTTCTATGTATGTTAACATACTGCAAATTAAGACACTCTGTTTACTCTGGTACTAAGCATTCAGATGTTTACAAAACATGTTCAGCTAATGAGTGAGGCAATCTGCAAGGCAGCTGGAAGTTCCTCCCTAATAAACTTTCCAACTTCTGTTTAAAAACAGAACACAACTCCCAATGCCACCCCTTTTAAAGGGAATCAAGCAAGACAATAAGGCATTCTCTTTCCAGAAATTGGGTCAGGCTTAAAAGCAGAACTGGAGGAGAACACCTTATCCTTAGTCCCACATCCTTAAATACACTACTAGGAGTGCACATGTTAACTACAGAAATATACACCAGTTCCACCCAGAAGAACAATACTTTGCACTCCCATTTAAAATACTTTATCCCCAAGTAGCAGACAAATAGGGATAAACAAAAAAGGGAAATCAAAAATGAAATTGCTCAAGTTATTATTCCAATCTTTGATGGAGAACTTTGCTAAAAACTTCCAGATCTTCAAAATCTGAAAACATAAGTTAATAATCCTGACAAACCAACCAGAAGGAAAAGACAGTTCTCCTATGTGGCATCCAGTTTAAAGAAAAGTGTTTAAACATAATAGTTAACAGGTACAGCAGAAAGTCAAAAGGAGCATCGCGCTTCTATTCTGTACCTTCATGGGGCTGCCAGCTAACTGCATTAGACAGAAAAACAAGTTATACACAACCAGTCTTCCTGAGTCAGTCTAGAAAACACAAGGTAAAACTTCTAGTAGGACCAAACCAGAACAGTAGTCAGTAGAAACAAGTAACAGATACAGGATGTTACAGAACTGGTTAGAGAACTAAGGTTGCTGAACATCACAGCAAATTTACATAAGGCGATTACATTTCAAGAATTGGAAGCATCACTCTAGAATATGCTGATAAAATGAACTCTGCTTTAGCCAACATCAGTAAGGTTTGCTCTGAAGTTCACCTTGAACATAGTACTACAGATATTAGTCACCTATGGAATCTGAAAGCAAACAAAGCATGCTCAAAGGCTTCAATTATGTTCTACAAGGAAGGACTGGAAGAACTTATCTTTGTTCTCAGAGAAGGCAACCCAATAAAGCTCCTGAATTATTACACAGCCAAGTAAGAATGCTTAGACTATTAAGTGTGCACGTAAAGGTTAAAAAAACTAACCACTGATACCATCTCTATAGTCTCAGCTTCCAATAATCATCAGATAAAACGTTGCGAAAAGAGAAGACCACTGGATGAAGAAGGAAGACCTGTATTGCAATTTGTTCCCTGCACTCCACATGTACTTCTCCATGACCTGGCAACCTCAAAGCTCGTCATAATGGGGAACCTGCATTTGTGCTCTCATCCAGCAGAAATTACCAAGAGCAGTCACATGCAGAAACATAAGAAACCAAGGAAAAAGCTCACTTTGATTTCACTGATACCACCATACGTCTTCTCATCCCCTTCCAAGAAATCACCTCTTTTCCTCAACTGAGAAGTCTTAGCCTGTGTCACACAGAGGGCCACTTTTATACTTTTGATTCATCTCTGAACTTACTAGACCCTAAGACCTTTTTTTTTTTTTTTTTTTATTGGGTTTTGTTTGCTTTTAAGATCAAGGGAGCAAACTGAGCATGGCATTTGAAGAAGGGCAAACAACCTGTTTATATGTAAGCATGTAGCATACTGGTTGTTTTGCCCACCAACATCCTTTTAATGATGACACAAAGCCAAGTTCAAGGAATTGACCATCACATACTCAAGGTCTTGTTTCCATGTACACAAATAGCACAGAGGTCACAACACACGCAAGTTAATTCCTCCCCTCCACAAAGGTAGGCTCAGGTGCATCAATGGACATTCATGTACACTAGCCAGCTTGTTTTGTTAATCAGTCACTGTTTTGTAAGGTCCTCCATAATTTCGTGCAAGTCACCTTCATTCAAATGTGATTACTGTTGCCCATAGCAAGTGAACGAGGGCGTATCATACTCCAGAAAATGCAATACATAAGATCCAACTGTCCATCAGCACCGAGCACTACAGTTTCCATCATATCAATTATCTACAGAAAAAGACAGATGACAGTGACTGCTAACTGAAGATTTGGTCAGGTAAATACCCTCCCCACATTTCCTTCAAGACTCCAAGCCTCTCTGCTCCTTAATCAGAAGGGATTTAATGGTATTACAAATGCCAGCCTTTTTTTTTTTTAAACCTTACTATCACAAAAAAGATAACTCCTAGGTGAAGATTTCTTCACAATACATTGCTCATCAGCAAAATCAGACAATCTCTAATATTGATTAAGGAAATAAGTGCTATCATGTAGGTGCAAAGAACCTCTAGAGGCCACCTAGACCTGCTCAAAGTAGGTCCAGTTATATCCAGCTGCATGGAGCTTCATCCAGTCAAGCTCTGCACGTTGCCATAGAATCAGATTCCTCAACCACTTTGGGCACCTGCTCCAGCTGATCTTCCTCACAGATTTTCTTTCCCCCCTCTTTACATTGATTTGTAATTTTACACACTCTAGCACGTGTCTATTTCTTCTTGTGTTACACCTCTGAAGAGAGCTTGCCTCCATCTCTGCAATCCCCTCCAACCAGGCAGCACTACAGGCTCCCTCCTCTGCTCCAGGCAGAGCAAGTCTCGCTCTCGCAGCCTCTCCTCCCCCATCCCATGCTCCAGCCACGTTCTAAGCACTCAGCATTCCTTGTCGCCACAACTCTACCTTCCATACAAATTAGAGAACCACTAAAAAATGGCGAGGAATGGTGTGCAGTGGCTTTCTAGATGAAGGAACAAGGCTTCCAATCCCCAGGAAAGTCTCAATTCCCTTAAGCATGAGGCTATTTGTCCAGCCCTTCCCTTTCTGTTTGTGGCCTTGCCAGCTATTGGGCACGTAACACCTATTCCCGGAAGAACTGAGGTTGGGGGAAGAGAAACTAAGTTGTACTTTGCACTACAGAAAGTAGCTAAGTCACAAGTTCGGGAAGGCAGCTAAGCATTGACTTTGCACTTCCATTTACTTGTAAAGTTGGAATGTTACCTGCCAACAGTTAACAACTGCAGCCGTACTACAAAATGAGCACACTTGCCAGCAGCAAATAATAAAATACATTACCTAAAATCCCAGCTGTTCATGACAAAATCTGATGAATCACCAGTTACATCACAAAGTTAGGAAGATGTCTGCTGCCCCCTACATTGCTAACTGTTAAGCTCTTAAGGCCACTCTCAACTGCAAATTATTCTGCAAGTTAACCCATTTTGTCCATGATCTGCACCAAGACAGTAAGCCTACATTATTGATAGCCAAGCACATTAATGTCTTACAGTAGCTGCCAAAATTTAGTGCCAAAACACATTTTCAGTATTTGTCACAATGCCAGCATTCCTCTCAGCTGTGTGCTGCCTTACTGGCTACTTACTGAACTAACAGAGGAAACGTAGTCAAGTGGGTAAGAAATTCTCTTGAAGTTATTACTTATTTTAGGGGTTAACAATGAGAACCAATTTTCAACTAAGCTTTCAGCAATTCTTAACCTACAAGTGAAATAGCTTTAAAGGAAAATCTTGTTTCAGACTTGTACTTGGACATTTCAAGCTTAATAGAAAGAGACTTCTAAGCACTTCTATATTTCTTCAAGGGCTAGCAACTACACTACACCAGCTCCTGCCTACTCATGCAGGTAATATGAGGCTCATTTAGAAGTAGAGAGACTTCTGGAGGTTATAGAGTCCAATCCCCAACTCAAAGCAGGGACAACTTTGAAGTCAGATCATGTTGCTCAGCGTCACACTGTAGTAAGACTCTGAATATCCTCAAGGACAGAGATACCACAACCTGTTTCAGAGCTTCACTCGCCTGATAGGAAAAGATATTGCTGTTAGCAATATCTTATGAGAATTAGAATTTCCCTTGTTGTTGTTTGTGTGTTGCCTCTTAACCTTTTCCCCAGGGACCTCTTAGGAAAGTCTTTTTCCTCTCACTCCCCATTGCAGCCAACCATTAGGATCCCCTCCAACATGCACCTCTAGGTTTCTCTGAAGGCTGAGAAACCTTGCTCCTCAGTCTCCCTTCATATACTAAGCATTGCAGTCTCCTTATCTCAAGAGACCTCAATAGCGGGCATCAGCACCCGCCTTGTTCTTTGCAACACAAAACTGGATACAGCTGTCCAGGTGCAATCTCAGAAGCTTTGAAGAATAAGAGTAATTGCTTTTTTTGTACTGACTGGTCATGCCCAGCATGCTCTTCACATTTTATACCACAAAGGCACACCACTGACCTACAAGGATCCCTAGGCTCTTTGCTGTAAAGCTCTTTTTTGCCAGTTGGCACCATATCTGTTGCTGCATGGGCTCATTGTGCCCCCAGAGGATTTCACATTTGTCTTGGTTCAATTTCACATGTTTCTGCCAGTCTTTCCTTCAGCCTGCAGACCTCCCACTTCCTTTGCCTCTAGCTACATCCTACATATCCACAGCAATCAGTTCAGGACCTGTTTACCATCCAGTCTCAAGTTGTGGAGACATCATGATTCCTCTTTCTCACTTCCCTTAGTTTTCACCTTAGTTGCAACACAGTGTAGCACACCTGCCTCTTGAATCTCAGCCAACACAGCTGCAAAATGGCTCTCAAGATGTATCAACCAAGGGAACTTGCACCAACATTTCCAAAGGGTCCCACAGTCCTCACCTCCTTCTGTAAGACAGAACACACTCAGCAGTAATTTGACAAGATCTTAGATGAAGCTTACACAAAACCATCTCTTCTACAACAGACTACCTTCTGATTTGTCAGAAGGTAATGTAAGTTATTTGATGTTTACGTGAAAACATTGACACATTTACACATCAACTGAAAATCAAGACATTCCACAGTAGTCTAAAGTCTGTTTTATAGCCATTTAACAGTTGTCTTACACACAAGCTATGTGCAGAAACTTATACTACCTCTGATACCACAAACTGCTGAAACACAGCTACGCAGAACGCCACCTAAACCTAGTACACACACAATGTCCTGAGTGAATGGGTGTATTGCACGTGCTGGTTACCAGAAGCAGGCTGCTTCAAGCTGCCTCAGCTACCAACAATACATTGGAACTTTCAACAGCATGTGTTTAAAAATCTCCAAAGAAATGATTAGTGGTATGTCCACAGCCAAATTCTCATGTTTATTTTCTTTAGCTCTACTAATAAACACCAAAGTACCTTAAAGTCCTAATATAGTTTCTGTTTCAGGAGAATATACCTTATGAAGACAAATACATTAAAGTGTTTAAAGCACAGAAGTAGTATTACTTGAGACTAGCTGTTTGGTGCATTTTTACACTACAAATATCAACCACTACAAATATGTTCAAACATGAAATTAAGCTTAACAGCTCTATCTTCCCTTCACTAACCCCTACTAATACTCTTTAGCAGAGTCAACAGTCTATTTTATTGTGCCAAGGGACAATAGGGGAGATAGGAGAAATTAAAGAAAATAAGAACCCTATGAGTAATTCTCACGTAAGTAACTTGAGAACATTACCCCAAGTTCATGCAAGTCAGAAGTCTTGCTCTCTCAGTTAATCTCTTATTATGAAGAAGGTTCCTGCATTTGGTGTCATTTAACCTGTGCTTGACTAAAGTGACTACTTCCCTACCAGATGATATACGTTGAGGAGAAAAGGGAAGCTAGTTACCTAGTTTGAACATAACCTCAGGTTTTTCAAGTTCTTTCTCCAGCATCCATTCATCCAATACGGTATTCATAAGCATGCTTGTCTTAGCAATAATTATTTTTCAGCATAATCATTTGCAACATAGGTGGCATTGCAAGTAAAGCAGCAACAGAAGTAGATAAAGAACATTCACATGAAATGGGATTAAGAAAACAATCAAGCCAAACACTAATTTGTAATCCTCTGACTCAAGGGCTAATAAAGACAACAGGTCAGAAGGTAACTAAGAAATACATCAAGCTAGCCCAGTTCAGCTCCTCCAACCATATCATCTGCATGCACATACAGTATGGAAACCTGTTGGATCAGCCTTTATTCACCTTGCAGGAACAATATTTTCTAGCAAGAAAATGCCACTTGGATAACTTCAAATTCTGCACATGCTATTGCATTGCAGTGTTAGCACTAGCACCCTCTAAGTATTTAAAATAGTCTGAACTGATAGTGTCTTCCTTAGAAGACTAGCTGCAGGAAGATATCAAGGACAAGCTTAAAAATTGTCATTTTAATAATAGCCTTGGCTCAAATAATGGTAAAATGATTATCTCCTATATCTCAAATGAAAATCTGATACAGGAAAAACAATAATAAGCAAGAACTATCTATTGCTGCAAGGAATTCTAGTACTCCAGTCAACTCCAGACAAACTCCATTTGACTGGCTTTTGCGTTGAGAAGGTAAAGGCATGCTATTTTATACTACGTATTAGAATATCAAAATTGCTTTTATTTCCACATACTACTTGAGAAAGGTCAAAAAGATATAAAAACACTGAACAGAAGAATGTGGTAGTGTTTACAGAGACGACTCTGGAAGCTGGTTGGTTTTGGTACTGAAACCAACAGTGACCTTCTTGCTAATGTCCAGATGAAAAACTTCCCTGGATCGGTTTCCCACACTTGGGAAAACAAAGGTAGATAGATGGAATATAGACATATGCTGCAGCAATTCAAAAGTTCTTCATTGTTCCTGCTGTTTCCATTCTGCTAGTAACTCATTGACAAACGTATTTATCAGTTTCCATCCGAAACAGTCCAAAGTCTAGAAGTCAATTAACTAAAAGGAATGAGATGGAGAAAAATCATTCCAAGTATTCATTTATTTGATAGCTCCAGGAAGTTGTTTGTTTGTTTTTTAAAACTATGACTGGGAAGTTATGGGGCTGTGTCCTGAAGCTCTTTACCATTAAACTCTACCAAGTCCCACAGTAACAACCATTGGCCTAGCTTTTCCAAAACCAAGGTAGGTACTGACCATGAATCCCCTAAGAGCTGTACATGCCTACACCACATTTTAATCAGTGGTTTCACACCTGCACTTCCTCCTCCCCACCCTCATCCAGGGGAGTAAGGTAAGCTCTTAAACAACTTTGTCATCTCTCCTTCCTTTATAGGAGAGAAACAACCTTTTCCTGACTGTCTATTACTGTACAATTTGCTGTTTAATTCCTTCCCATCTAATTCCTTCTATTTTATCTACATTCAGCTACTCCTATCTTTCCCTTATCTATTCTTTCATATTTCTTCCCAGATTCTCTTTCCTACTCAATCCTTCTGCTTCCTAATGAGGAATCACAACATGTTTACAATCCCTTTACCTCTAACAAAGAGGTTTGATCATCAGTCTTCCTCCTGCCTAATCCACCAATTGACTCTCATTCATAAGAACTCCTGCATCAGTATCTATATACCATTAAGTTCAGTGGTCACGAGCAAAAAAACCAACCAACCAAAACCATCCAAGTAGTCTTGATTGAACATAACACAGCCATTCAGAGCTGGACACCAGAAATCAGACTGCAAATGCAAGGAGTACTAGCAAGAGGCTATCTGTTATCACACAATTCATCTTTAAGATGTAACATACCAGGACTACAGTGCAAGCACACAACACCACTGGTATGAGCTCTCAAGTTCACTGCAGTCTTATCTAATCAGTCTGTAGGCATAGATTCTGGTAAAGAATCTGGCTTGTACACAGGAAGAACCAAAGGTTGCCTTCAATCACAAGACAGCAGGCCAAGACTGCCTCTACAGTAAAAACATGGTGTGAAATAGGATGGAAAACAGTACTCTTGAGGTCTACTGTTGTTCAACAAATAATTGAATCAACTCAAAAAGATACCAACATCTACTTAGAGCACCGCAAGTAGATGTCATTCCACAAGATCAACTTTCACCAGTTTGTACACAAAGTATTGCACTGCCTTACTTCTATTCACTGTGGATTTTGTTTTAAAATTAAGACTTGCAAAGCTCAAAAATACCAAGTTGAAGACCATTTTTGTAGCAGGCTCTAGGAACACCTACTCAGTAGCCTCACATACCACTTACAGAAATGGCAGATCCCTGTGTCCTTTTCCCAATAGATGCATTAACATCTGTGATGCTGCATAACTTAAAGGCTTCTGCTACTAGCATCTAGAAGGTAATCAGCTAGTACAGATGCTCTGTAAAAGCAACACGCTCATGCTTTTCCTGCTACAGAAAGGTCCTATTTCCTGATATCATCCTGGGAGCAATGCTGCACATCTCTGAAAGAGATGCTTAGCACTGTAGTCTCACAAGAACTAAGTCCTGCTAGAGCCCTCTTTCGTTCAACACCAAATATCTTCAAACTCCATGACATAAGATTAAGTTAAAGAGGCAATGAAGAGAAGCACACTGTTTAGATCAATGAACTGTTCAATCTTTATATTACAGAAGAAGCGGCTAAACAATCACCACAATACTTTTCTAGTGCTCAGTGTTCAGATCTTAACACCTCAAGGTAACATGAAATTTCACTTCCATATGCTTGAGTGCTCTTGCACACCAGAAGCTCAAGTGTTAATTGGCACCCTTACTTCTCATTCATTCTAAAATCCACGATAGCTCTAACACTGATAGATGTAAAGCCTAACCCTGTCCACACAAATTTTCTAACCACTTCTTTCAGACAGAGCAACTCAGATACTACTTCCATGCAATGTTACAAATAAATCAAAAACATTCCCAAGTTTAAATAGCAGTCAAGTCTACATGATAATCTTATTAAAATGCTAGCATCTACATTTAGTTATTCTGTATTTGTTTTTACATGTGTTTAATTACCACAGTTTAATAGTGATCTTAACCACAACAGACTTCGGGAAACAAAACAGAGTTCTGAACTGCTCCAAAACTGTATGCTGCACATAAAATATAGGTATCCTGAAGCAGGAGCTGGCCAAACCTCTGGTTTCATTTCTGCTGATTCCCAAACAAGCCAGGTTTAACTCTCCCTCTGCCAGAAGCCAGTTATTTGTTTTGATACAGCTGTTGATGTTTCCAAACACACAAGCTTCACACGCTGCCACACCTCCTGCACAATTTACCAGTATTTCATTCTCTCCAACTATGCAAATCCCTTCTACAGTACTCTTTCTCCTATTAGCATTGTCTTACTGGTTCTTTTAACACCTTTTAAGAAGTGCATCTCCCTCTACCATCTTTGAAAAATGCACAGAAATGAATTCCTAAACCATTACATTGTATCTTTCCCTCATTGTACTTAAGGCATTTTATTATCTCTTTGAACACAGTTCAAGGCTTTACTGAAAAGAGCACTATTTATTAATTCAAGTCTACCTCTATTCAAAAATCCAGAAGTTATTTTGGATTGCACATACATCCTCTCTTTTTCTTCCCCCCTCATTATTTGGGGGGGTAATATTTCTCTAAGGAACTATAGATCAAAGAAATCTCATTTCCATCTGTCAGTCAAAGCAATCACATAAACATTTGATTTCACATGGGAGTGTTTCTGCTCGGGTTTTTCCAGCAGTGCTGTTTTCAATTCCTCCTTCTGCTAGTATTAACAGCACTGACCAGCAAGCAGGAAGAATGGCTACCAAACATAATCAACAGCTCTGGGCTCTGCCAGCATCTAATCACACTCAAAATATACTTATGTGAGCTGACACTACCATTCTTAAAAGCCACAGCCATTATGTATGCTTTTTTCCTTCATGCTTATCTGTGACAGTTAGGGAGATAAGGAAAACAACTGTGGGAAATTTCAGGAGCAGGAAAAAAAGTAATCTAAGCAATAAGATATCGACCAAAAACTGTTCCTCCCCAGCCACTCCTGATCTTACAGTCCAAGAGTCACTTGTACTTGAAGATTTCCCCTTCTGTCCACAGATCACACTTCAGAACGTGGCACTTCAAGAGCATTATTTTGAGACAACATTCCAACTTTGGGCAGATGTTCTCAAGTGTTATCGGTCAAGTTCACATATGCCAAAAGCAATCTGGGAAGAGTGACATCTGATTTACACCCATTAAGACTAAAATAGTAAGCCACCACATGACGCAGCACATGGATGCTCTGAACTTCGTTGTCACAGTTATCTTTACATTTTGGTGTAAAAATAGCTTGGCAAGGTTATGGCAAACCCACAGCTACAGCTTTTTCACCTCAGGAGAGCTCAAGTCACCCTGAACAAAGGGAGCGAGCAATGTGCCAGCGCAAGATGCTCACCAACCCTATGCAGACTAAGTCCTCAAGCCCTGGCAGTGTGAGATGTGGCACATTCTTAATGCTGAAGAAGTCGATCTGCAACAAATAAAGCCGATGAAACATCTAATAAAAGCGTGTGTTACTGACCAGTGCACAAAAGTCTTGTAGGTGGAACACTTAACTGTTGGAGGCACTTCAAAGGGGAAGGAACTGAGCCTTTAACACTTGTAAAGCATTCAGCCAAGCAGCTCTAGAGAACACAGAGCGAGGCAGCAGACCTCGTTTCAGCTACTCCAGCAGCAGCTTTGTATAACAGCTCATGAACTGTTAGAAAAAATAAGAAAGCCATCAACACAGACACCTAATTCCGCAGCCAAGGCATTCTCACTCTACCCAACGCTGAAGCATTTCTGCACAAGTGCTTCAACTTTCAGAGCACTTCCCTAGCACACTTCTCTCAAGAAGCACCCCATATCCTCTGCCCGAGCAGCCTCCTTGTCATGCACAACTCCATGCTGCGAGGGAGCACTGCAGCTGCTACTCAGCCCCACAGAAATGCACGTCAGGTCTGCACAGAGCAAAGCAGTCACAGGCTGGCCATTGGAATGAGAAGGGTCGGGGAACTACTCCTCCTCTCAAAACCAGTGTACACCCAGACCCACCCTCCTGTCCTTCCCTCAGCTGCCCTTCTTTAGGAACAGTGAAAACATCATTCCAACACAGTTCTTTCTCAGCAAATGCATGTCTTCAAGCTCAAATTAGCAATCACGATCTCTTCTGAACGCCGCACCGTTGCCAGAGGGGGGAGACTATTACATGCGAGAGCAGCATCGCACGGCGGCGGTGCCCCAACTCCCTCCCTGCCAAAGCCTTGCTCAGTTCCTCCACGGCCGCTTGACGGTGGCACGGCTCACGAGCTCCTCTCGGTATTTTTATCGCACCAACCTCCAGAGGCTTCCTCCTCTGACTCGTTCCTCTTTCCTTCCAGAGGAAAGGACGCGGCGTACGCCAGAATAAAACACCCTTGCCAACTCCTCATCGCCGCGCTGGGAATACAGCGGCGGGATGACGGCTCTCAACGCGCTCTTGAAAGCGACAGGGGAAGCGGAGCCGCCGCCCCCGCTGCCATAAAGCGGCCCCACACGCGCACCGGCTGCGTGCAGCGAGGGCACAACCGCGCTGTGATGTAGCAGCCAACTTCTCAGCGCCCGCAGAGCCAAGGGCACCAGGCAGCGGGGCTGTGCGTGCGTCCCACAGGGGCACAGCAGCACCCCCAACTGAGGGGACCCGCACGGAGCCCCCCAACACACACAGCGGGGCGAGGGGCCAGCTCGCTCCTCGCGCGAGGGCGAACGATGCCAGCGCAGCACCCAACGCCCCGCGGGCACCGGGCCCCAGCACCGCTCCCGCGGGGCAGCCCGGCGCACGGCAACGGCCGCGCGAGGCCCTGCCCCGCGCCAACGGCTCCGCAGCAACTTCCCGGGGCCGCGGGAGGCGGCGGCCCCACCCGCGCGGGTAACGGTCCCGCGGGGCCCAACGGCTGCACCTCGCGCCCGGCTCCGCGGCCGTTCCCCTCTGCGCGGGGACCCGCGGGGAACGCCGC